>JAJPUD010031233.1:1449-12653 GCA_023553655.1 Myrmecobius fasciatus | reverse complement strand
AGGAATGGGTGTTGGATTTTATCAAATGCTTTTTCTGCATCTAAGGACATAATAATATGGTTTTTGTTAGGTTGGTTATTGATATAATTGATTATGCTGATAATTTTCCTGATATTGAATCAGCCCTGCATTCCTGGTATAAATCCTACTTGGTCAAGATGTATTATCCTGGAGATAACTTTCTGTAATTTTGTTGCTAAAATCTTATTTAAAATTTTTGCATCAGTATTCATTAGGGAAATGGGTCTATAGTTTTCTTTCTCTGTTTTCACCCTACCTGGTTTAGCTATCAGCACCATATTGGTCTCATAGAAGGAATTTGGTAGTATACCTTCTGTCCCTATTTTTTCAAATAGTTTGTATAGTATTGGAATTAATTGTTCATTGAATGTTTGGTAGAATTCACATGTAAAACCATCTGGCCCTGGAGATTTTTTCTTAGGGATTTGATTAATAGCTTGTTCTATTTCTTTTTCTAAAATGGGGCTATTTAAATAATTTATTTCCTCTTCTGTTAACCTGGGCAATCTATATTTTTGTAGATATTCCTCCATTTCTTTTAGATTATCAAATTTATTGGCATAAAGTTGGGCAAAGAAACTCCCAGTTATTACTCTAATTTCCTCTTCATTGGAGGAAAGTTCTCCCTTATCATTTTTGAGACTAACAATTTGATTTTCCTCTTTCCTTTTTCTGATCAAATTAACTAAAGACTTATATATTTTGTTGTTTTTTTTCATAGAACCAACTCTTAGTTTCATTTATTAATTCAATAGTTTTCTTATTTTCAATTTTATTAATCTCCCCTTTTGTTTTCAGAATTTCCAATTTGGTATTTAATTGAGGGTTTTTAATTTGCTCTTTTTCTAGTTTTTTTAATTGTAACCCTAATTCATTGATCTTCTCTTTCTCTATTTTATGCAAATAAGCATCTAGAGATATAAAGTTACCCCTCATAACCGCTTTGGCCGTATCCCACAAATTTTGGTATGTTGTCTCATTATTGTCATTCTCCTGGATGAAATTATTGTGTCTATAATTTGCTCTTTCACCCATTCATTCTTCAGGATTAGATTTTTAATTTCTAATTAACTTTTGATTTATTTTCTCCTGGCCTTATATTACATGTGAGTTTTATTGCATCATGATCTGAAAAGGATACATTTACTATTTCTGCTTTTCTGCATTTGATTTTGAGGTTTTTATGCCCTAACACATGATCAATTTTCATATAAGTTCCATGAACCCCTGAGAAAAAAGTATACTCCCTTCTATCACCATTCAATTTCCTCCAGAGATTTGTCATACTTAACTTTTCTAAAATTTGTTTACCTCCCTAACTTCTTTCTTATTTATTTTGTGGTTTGATTTATCTAATTCTGAGAGAGCAAGGTTGAGATCCCCCACTAGTATAGTTGTACTGTCTATTTCTCCTTTCATCTCTGTTAGTTTCTCCTCTAGGAATTTGGATGCTATACCACTTGGTGCATATATTTTTAGTGTTGATACCTCTTCATTGTCTATGGTACCCTTTAGTAAAATATAGTTTCCTTCCTTATCTCTTTTAATTAGATCTATTTTTGCTTTTACTTGATCTGAGATAAGGATTGCTACCCCTGCTTTTTTTTTGTTCACCTGAAGCATAGAAGATTCTGCTCCAGCCCTTTACCTTCACTCTGTATGTATCTCTATGTTTTAGATGTGTTTCTTGTAAACAACATATTGTAGGATTCTGGCTTTTAATCCAGTCCGCTATCCGTTTCCATTTTATGGGAGAGTTCATCCCATTCCCATTCACAGTTAAAATGACTATATCTATATTTCCTGCCATCTTATTTACCCAAAGTTATATTTTTTCTCCCCTTTCCCCTTACTCCCTTCCCCTCTCCCCAGTATTTTGTTTTTGATTACCACCTCCCTCTGTCTTTCCCCCTTTAAAACCCTTCCTCTTTTTTACACCTTTCCCCTAATCCTTCTATTAATTTATCCCTTTCTTTTCCTCCTTTCCCTCCTACTTCCCTATACAGAGGGCCAAGTTTTTCCCTGAAATCAAATGCATCTGATATACTCTTTTAGAGCCCAATCTAATGGGAGTAAGAATACTCATCACCCTCCCTTCTTTCCCTCAATTATATTAGATTTTCTATGTCTCTTCATGAGACTGCCTTATTTTACCTCCTTTTTATTTTTACTTTATTTTACCTCCATTCCCCTCCCCCCTTTTTACAATATGATGTACTTTCCTCCTCTAATTTCTTTCCGATTATTATCAAAGAAAATCAAATTATACCTCCATTCTTTAAGGATACCCCTATTAGAGATATAGTTCTTGAGAGTTCTTTCCTTTTTACCTTTTTCTCTAGAGTTCTGTGTTTGGAGGTCAAATTTTTTGTTCAGATCTGGTCTTTTCATTAGAAATAGGTGAAATTCTCCTGTATCATTGAATAACCATCTTCTTCCCTGGAAGATGATCCTCATTCTAGCTGGATAGGTTATTCTTGGCTGTAATCCAAGTTCTTTTGCCTTTCGGAATATCTGATTCCAGGCCCTTTGATCCTTCAATGTGGAAGCTGAAAGATCCTGTGTAATTCTAATGACAGTTCCTTGGTATTTGAACTGTTTTTTTTCTAGCAGCTTGTAATATCTTTTCCTTGGTGTGATAGTCCTGAAATTTGGCCACGATATTCCTTGGGGTTTTATTTTTGGGGTCTCTTTCTGGAGGTGATCGGTGAATTCTTTCAATGCCAACTTTGCCTTCTGATTCTAAAACATCAGGGCAATTCTCTTTCATGATTTCCTGGAAGATAGCATCAAGGTTCTTTTTTCATCGTGACTTTCAGGGAGTCCAATAATCCTTAGATTGTCTCTCCTGGATCTGTTTTCCAAGTCAGTTGTTTTTCCTAGGAGATATTTCATATTTTCTTTTATTTTTTCATTTTTTTTGTTTTTGTTTGACTGATTCTTGAAGTCTTATTGAGTCATTCATTTCAATTTGTTCAATTTTAATTTTTAAGGTATTATTTCCTTCAGCTATCTTTTTTAGCTCCTTTTGTAACTGGCCAATTGAATTTTTTGGTTCATTACATTCTTTTTCCATTTTGGCAATTTTATTTTTCAGTGAATTGTTGTCTTTTTCCAATTCACTAATTTTATTTTTCAGTGAATTGTTGTCTTTTACCAATTCACTATTTTTATTTTCTTGTGATTTGGTAACGTTTTCTAATTCACCAATTTTGTTTTTCAGTGAATTGTTGTCTTTTTCCAATTCACTAATTTTGTTTTTCAGTGAATTTTTGTCTTTTTCCAATTCACCAGACTTATTTTCCAGTTTTTCACATCTCTGTTGCAGGGTGATATTTCCTTCTTTCACTGCTCTCAGTTTATTTCCCCAATCTTCTTCTAGCTGTCTTTTGAGATTCTTTATGCAATCTTCCAGGTAAGCCTTCTGAAAGGGAGACCAGCTTAAGTCCATCCCTGTGGCTTTATCTGGGATTGTTTTCAGAATCTCAGGATCTGGGGACTTCTCTAGTTTCTCTCTGTAAAAGCTGTCTAAGGAGAGCTCTCTTTTTCTTGCTCATGATTTTCAGCAGAGGTATCAGTCACCAGTAAGGAATTCTGCAGCAGCAGAAGCAGCAGTAGCAGCGGCAGCGGCGGCAGAGGCGGCAGCAGTGGTAGCAGCAGCAGCAGCAGCAGCAGCAGCAGCAGCAGCAGCAGCAGCAGCAACAGCAGTAGCAGGTATTTCAATTTGCCCTGGGGCAGTTTGCCGAGTTGACTTCTGGTCTGGGGCTGATCTGGCTAGATCTGCACTAGGACCACACTTTCAGCTGCTCTCATTCCACCCTTTATCAAAGGTAGACCTGCCAAAGCACCTGCCCGCAAGCAGAGCAAAGCGGCCCAAGCGTCTCCCAGGGACTTCCGGCAGCCTAAAATCTTCTGGTCCATCCCAGCCCCGGACTTGCATACCGGCTGCGCCCTGGCGTCTGAGCGCTGGTAGCTGCTCGATCCCCTGCCCGTCTAAAACTGACCTCATTAGTTCTTTTAAAGTAGATATTTGATAGAAGTGCATTGTAGTCCAAGTGTTTGGTGGAGCCCTCACTCCAGAACCAGTTCGGAGGCTCAATTTGTCTGGGTTTGAGGGAAAGTCTCAGGAGCTCACAGAGGACGCTGTCTGCAGTTTGCCATCTTCACACATACATTATCTTCAAAAATAGTCAACTACATGACAAGTTCACAAGCTTTCCTTCCCTCCTGTATTACTGTCAGGTCTTATTTTTACAAAATTATAGTAACAGGTAACAGAATGATATTTGAGAGTCACAAATCAAATAAGGTGACCACTCAATTTCCATATGAATCTTAGTTGCCTTTATCTAAAACCAATTCATAGTTCTCTGATTTAATAAAATAGGATCAGTTTTAGTTGTTATATATTAAATATCTTTAAAAACAAACAAACAAACAAACAAACAAAAAAAACAAAACCTGGAACTTGAGGTTCCAGGAATTCATGTGAAGTGATTTAACTCTTAATATACAAATGGCACAGAACTCTGACTGTTCTTGGGATATAAGGTATAGTGTGTGTGTGTGTGTGTGTGTGTGTGTGTGTGTGTGTGTGTGTTTACAGACATATATAATATCACAGTAAGTTCTTTTAGCTGGGCCTCAACGTTGTACTCTCAATTCCAGAAGAGTGGAATGTTGTTGTTTGTGCTTAGTACTAGAAGAGTGTATTCAACTGTGGCTAGTCAGTCTAATTCAAGTCCAGTATAGTCTAGTATTCAATTGTTGTTAATGGGTATCCTTGTTTCTTTCCTGATCTTATGGGGAATGCTTCTAGCTTCTTCCCATTACAAATAATTCTTGCTAATGGTTTTAGGTAGATGCTGCTTATCATTTTAAGGAAAATTCCATTTATTTTTATACTTCTAGTGTTTTTAATAGGAATGGGTGCTGTATTTTATCAAAAATGTTTTTCTGTATTTAAGATTATCATAGGATTTCTCTCAATTTTGTTATTGATTTGGTTAATTATGGCAACACTTTTCCTGATATTGAATCAAATCTGCATTCTTGATATAAATCCCACTTGGTCATAGTATATTATCTTGATGATAACTTTTAATCTTTTTTGCTGATATTTTATTTAAAATATTTGCATCAATACTTCTTTCTCTGCTTTGGCTCTTCCTGGTTTAGATATCAGTACCATATTTGTGTTATAGGAAAAAAAAATGGCAGGAGTCCTTTTTTAGCTATTTCCCCAAATAATTAACATAGTTTTGAAATTAATTATTCTTCAAATGTTTGGTAGAATTCCCTTATAAATCCATATGGTCCTGGAGATTTTTTTCTTAGGGAGTTCATTGATGGCTTGTTTAATTTCTTTTCCTACAATGGGGTTATTTAGGTAATTCATTTCCTCTTCTGTTGATCTGGGCAGTTTACATGTTTTTGCAAATCTTCATCCATTTCAGTTAGATTGTCAGATTTGTTGGCATTCAGTTGGGCAAAATACATCCTAATTATTGTTTTGATTTCTTCTTTTTTTTGGTAGTAAGTTCACCCTTTTTATTTTTGATGCCGGTAATATTTTTTCTTTCCTTTTCCCAATCAAATTAATTTGTTTTATCTGTTTTGTTTATCTGTTTTTCATAAAACCAACTCTTAGTTTTATTAATTAATTCAATAGTTTTCTTAGTTCCAATTTTATTTATCTCTCCTTTGAGTTTCTAATATGGTATTTAATTGGGGATTTTAAACTTTTTTTCCCTAGTTTTTTAGTTCCATGTACAATTCACTGATCTCCTCTTTCTCTGTTTAATTCATATAACTATTTGGAGATATAAAATTTCCCCTAAGAACTATTTTGTCTGTATCCCATAAGTTTTGTTATGCTGTCTAATTATTGTCATTCTCTCACATGAAATTATTGTTTGTATGATTTGTTGCATGACCCATTCATTCTTTAGATGATTTAATTTCCAGTTGGTTTTTAGTTCAACTTTCCCGTATTTACTGCATCATGATCTGAAAAGGAAGCACTTACTAATTCTGCCTTTATTAATTTGATTGTGAGATTTTTATGCCCTAATTCATAACCAGTTTTTATGTAGGTGTCATGTACTGCTGAGAAAAACATATATATGTTTTCTGTCCGTATTCAATTTTCTCCAGAAATCTATCATGTCTAAGTTTTGTAAGATTCTATTAACCTCAATAGTTTCTTTCTTGTTTATTTTGTAGTTATATTTATCTAATTCTCAGAGGAGGAGGTTGAGGTCCCCCACTAACATAGTTTCATGTTTCTATTTCTTTCTGTAACTGGCTTAATTTCTTTTCTAAAAATATATGCTCTACCACTTGTGCATATACAATTAGTATTGATACTACTTCATTGTCTATGGTATCTTTTAACAAGATGTAATTTTCTTTTTGATCTCTTTTAATTAGATTTATTTTTACTTTTGCTTTATCTCTTACCATGATTGCTAGCCATGCTTTTTTTGTTGGCTGAAGCATAAAAAATTCTGTTCTAGCCTTTTACATTTACTCTGTATGATCTTTCTGGAATTGATTTCTTCTGTGGATTATTTTTTGCATTTGACCAATTATATATATATATATATATATTATGGCTTTTTCAAAATGTATGCAAAGATAATTTTCAACATTCACCCTTGTAAGACCTAATGTTTCAAATTTTTCTCCCTTCCTTCTCACCTTCTCCCTCTTCTAGAAAGCAAGTAATCCAATATAGGTTAAATACGTGCAATTTTTCTGAACATATTTTCACATTCATCATGCTGCTCAAGAATAATCAAATCAAAAAGGAAAAATAAATGAGAAAGATAGAGCAAGCAAGCAAATAAAAACTAATAGTGAAAATACTATGTTGTGATTCACTTTTAGTCCCCTTAGTCCTCTCTTTGGATGCAGATGGCTCTCTCCATCAAAGTTTGTTGGAATTAACCTGAATTACCTCATTGTTGAAAAAAGCCAAATCCATCATAGTTCATCATCACATAATCTTGTTGCTGTGTACAATCTTCTCTTGGTTCTATTCACTTCACTTAGCATCAGTTCATGTAAGTCTCTCTAGGCCTTTCTGAAATAGCCTTCCTGATTGCTTCTTATAGCACACCAATTGTATTTTTAAAGGAATGCTTTCTTCAGTAAATGTTCTTTTTACAAACTGATGACTTTCTCTTACATACCTTTCATTTCTTTTTCTACTTTTTCTTCTGCCTCTTTTATTTGTTTTTTTTTTTTTTTTAGTTTTTTATGAGCATTTCCAAGAAGCTTCTTTGAGCTTGACACCAGTTTATATCATTTTTTAAAATTTCCCATGTGGGAATTTTGTTTTTATCTGTGTTGGTGTTTTTGTCTTTCCTATATCATAGCAGCTTTCAACTGTTAAGGTTCTTTTCTGATTCTAGCTTATTTTCTGCCTTTCTTTTTTTCCTCCTATTTTGTGGCTTTTATGGTCAAGCTCTGCTCCTGGGGTACAGGGAATGCTGTCCCAACTTCTCATGCTGTGCTGACCCTTAATTTTGAGTATAGGGACTCCTTGTGTTTGGTGTCTTACACTTAGGGACTAACTTTACCTCCTTTCTCTGGTTTCTGGGGCTGGCAATTTGCCTTTTGTGCTAGGACTGGAGGTTGCACCATTGGCCTGGTCTGCTACTGAGCCAGTACCAAAGATCTCAGTTGCTGATCTATTCTGATTAATATCCTCTCAATGGCTTTCCTAGATGCTCTCCAAGCTTGGCTGAGCACCCCTTTTACTCCATTGAAACTGATCTTTCTTGAAGATCTTCTAATTTATCTTGAGCTGGTGACAGTTTAATTCCATCAGATTCTGTTCAGAAGCTTGGTTTCAAGTGGTTTTGGGGATCAACTTCCTGATTTCATTCCACCATCTTGGCTCTGCCCCTGAACTCGCAGTAATTTTCATTACATCACACTGGGGAAGATTGAATTTCACATTTCAAATATAATCTTTGTAAATAGGAAAGAGCAAATCTCAGGTAATTACTTTTTGTTTTATCTAAAAGCCAGAGTTTTCTATTATCTTTACTAGAATTTCCAAAATGACATTCTACACAATCCTTATAATTCCATATAACTAAGGTTTTATAAAAATTCAATGCTACAAATATCAGACTCAGGGAGAGCCCTAGGAAGAAGAAGCTACATGTTTGGGATCAAGTAAATCTGTGAGAACTTTAGTGCAAATGGTTATTTAAGGTTTCCTGTTTCATTTTCTTTATTTTTTTTCCAATAAAGCTTTTTGCTCTAATAGGCTTAATAGTATACTTAGACAACTAAACAAATCTTTATAATCACACTATTGAAAGAAGATGAAGAGAATATATAGTTTTTCTATGATTAGTTTTTATTAATTACAAAAAGAAGTACTCCATCAAATGGTCTATTAATGTATCTATTTTTATTTATTTAAAATTTTGTTTTTCCTGAGTTATATGTAAAATAAATCTTGACATTTGTTTTTAAAACTTTGTTCTAAATTCTTTCCCTTCCTTTCTCCCCCTCCCCCCCAGGTGGCTCATTGAAAAGTCACATGAAAAATTATGCAAAACATTTCCTTAAAAGTCATGTTGTAAGAGAAAACATATATCCCCCCTCAAGAAAAAAAAAAACAAGTTAAAAAAAAAGTATGTTTCAATCTGTATTAAGACAATCAGTTCTTTCTCTGGGTATGGAGAGCATTTTCATCATAAGTCCTTCAGAGTTGTCTTGGATAAAGTGTATTGCTGAGAATAGCAAAGTCATTCACAGCTGAATATCTTATATTACACCTTATTACTGTTACTTTATACACAGTACAATTCACTTTGTATGAGTTCATGGAGGACTTCTCAGATTTTTCTGTGATAATTCTGTTCATTATTTCTTACAGTACAACAATATTCCATCATAATCACATACCACAATTTATTCAGCCATTCCCTAGTTGATGAAAATCCCCTCAATTTTCAAGTTTTTTCTGTGCTGTAAATATTTTTATATGTATAGGACCTTTTCCTTTTTTTTTAAACCTCTTTTGGGATACATGCCTATTAGTGGTGGTGTTAGTTCAAAAGATATGCATAGTTTTATAATCCTTTGAATATAATTCCAAATTGTACTACAAAATGATTGAATCAGTTAGCAATTCTAGCAACAATGCATTAATGTCTCATTTTCCCCATGTTCTCTCCAACATTTGTTATTTTAATTTTCTATTAGCCAATTTAATAGTTATGAGATAGTACCTCAGAACTGTTTTAATTTTCATTTCTCCAATCAGTAATGACTTGAGTACTTTTATATGCCATAAATAGCTTGATTACTTCATCTGAAAAATACTTGTATCTTTTGATCATTTAACAATTGGGGAATGGCTCTTATTTTTTAGAAATTTGCCTCAGTTTCCTATATGTTTGAGAAATGAGACCTTTATCAGAGGAACTTTCTTTAAAATTCTTTTTATAGGCGGAGCCAAGATGGCGAACTGCGGACAGCTTTCTCTGTGAACTCCCTCCCACATTCCCCCAACCCAGACAAAGTAAGCTTTAAAACTGGTTTCCGAGTGAGGTCCTCGCCAAGCATTTGGACTACAACGCACTTCTATAAAAGATCTACCTTGAAAGAACTCCGGAGAAGGTTAGCCTCAGGGGAAATCGGCCGCTGGTCGCGATCGACTCCAGCCGGGGCGGAAGTCAGGGCTGCGATAGAGGGGCGGATTTTGGGCACCCAGGAAGCCCCTGGGAGACGCCTGGGCCACTTTGCTCTGCTTGCGGGCAGGTGCTTTGGCAGATCTGCCTTTTGAAGGGGGTGGATTGAGAAAAGCTGAAAACGTGGTCCTGGTGCAAATCTAGCCCGACCAGCCTCAGACCGGAAGTCAACTCAGCAAACTGCCCCAGGGCAAATATAAATTGTTGCAGTTTTCTCGGCTTTTGACCAATATCCCAACTTTAAATCATGAGCAAGAAGCAGAAGAGAGCTCTCACCATAGAAAGCTTTTACGGAGAAAAAATAGAACAGTCCCCAGATCCTGACATTATGAAAACAATCCCAGATGAAGCCACAAAGGCAGACTTAAGTTGGTCTCCCTTTCAGAAGGCTTACCTGGATGATTGCATTAAGAATCTCAAAAGAGAGCTAGAAGAAGAATGGGGAAATAAATTGAGATCAGGGCAACAGAAATATCAAAAACTGGAAAATAGGACTGGTGAATTGGAAAAAGAAAACAGTTCACTGAAAAACAAAATTGGTGAATTGGAAAAAATCACCAATTCACTGGAAAATAAAAATGGTGAACTGAAAAACAAAATTGGTGAATTGGAAAAAGACAACAATTCACTGAAAAACAAAATTGGTGAATTGGAAAAAGACAACAATTCACTGAAAAATAAAACTGGCAAAATGGAAAAAGAATGCATTGAATCCAGAAATTCAATTGGCCAGCTACAAAAGGAGCTAAAAAAGATAACTGAAGGAAATAATACTCTAAAAATTAAAATTGAACAAATAGAAGTAAATGACTCAATAAGACTTCAAGAATCAGTTAAACAAAAACAAAAAAATGAAAAAATAGAAGAAAATATGAAATATCTCCTAGGAAAAACAACTGACTTGGAAAACAGATCCAGGAGAGACAATTTAAGGATTATCGGACTCCCTGAAAGCCACGATGAAAAAAAGAACCTGGATGCTATCTTCCAGGAAATCATGAAAGAGAATTGCCCTGATGTTTTAGAATCAGAAGGCAAAATTGGCATTGAAAGAATTCACCGATCACCTCCAGAAAGAGACCCCAAAATTAAAACCCCAAGGAATATCGTGGCCAAATTTCAGGACTATCGCACCAAGGAAAAGATATTGCAAGTAGCTAGAAAGAAACAGTTCAAATACCGAGGAACTGTCATTAGAATTACACAGGATCTGTCAGCTTCCACATTGAAGGATCGAAGGGCCTGGAACCAGATATTCCGAAAGGCAAAAGAACTTGGATTACAGCCAAGAATAAGTTATCCAGCTAGAATGAGCATCATCTTCCAGGGAAGAAGATGGTCATTCAATGATACAGGAGAATTTCACCTATTTCTAATGAAAAGACCTGATCTGAACAAAAAATTTGACCTCCAAATAGAGAACTCAAGAGAAACATAAAAAGGTAAAAAGGAAAACTCTTGAGA
>JAJPUD010031232.1:0-12653 GCA_023553655.1 Myrmecobius fasciatus | reverse complement strand
TGGTGAGAGCTCTTTTTGGTTTTTTATTCATTTTTTTTTTAAAGGTGTGAGGTCTGTTTAGGGCAAAGGTGGGACAGCTGCTTTAATTTGCCCTGGGGCAGTTCTGCTGATTGAGTTATTTCAGGAACTGGGCAGTTCTGCTGATTGAATTAGGTCAGGGGCTGGGCAGCTTCGCTGATTGAATTATTTCTGGTGCTTATCAGACCTGTTGTTTGATTGATTGCTTTAAGGTGCTGTGTAATGGCAGCTAGTTACGATGCTCATCAGGGGTTCAGTGGTTCACAGTCTATCCCCCTCAAAAGGCAGACCCTCCAAACCACCTGCCCACAATCAGGACAAATTGTTCCAAGAGGCCTGCAGAAGACTCCCAGGTGTGTGAAAAGCACAACGCTCCCACTCCTGTTCTGACTCCTGTTCCAGCTCCCTGCCCCGGTCTCCCTGTGCTGCAGTCTGGGTTAAGTAGGCCACCCCCTGCCCCATTAAAACAGACCTGTTTTGAGGTTCTTCCAGAGTATCTTCTTCTAGAATCGTGTTGTTCTCCGGATATTGTGGATTTTTTTGCTTCAGAATCAGTCTAGAGGCTTCATATTTTGTTGGTTTGAGGGGAGGTTAGAGGAGGTTACAGAGAATCCTGTCTGATCTCCGCCACCATGGCTCCACCCCTGGAAGAGACTTTCTGTCCATAAGTTAAGGATCAACTCTCTATCCTTCCCATGTTCTTTTGTTCATGTGGCCCACAACTGAAGATGGTAATATAAATTTAGAGCAACTATATTGATCTTTAGGAAAGATGGGGGTCTGCAGGAGATAAATTGCCTGCTTCTCTAGAAGCTTTGAGCTATTTTCCTGTATGAGAAGGGGAAAAGAAATAGTGAACCTCAGGGAAAGATTATACATTGGAAATATAATTGTGGGGATAATTGGGTTCCATGAAAGGGAAATTTCTCTTCACTGTCTGCTGGCTTTAATATGAATCATTTTGTGTATTCATGTTGTATGAGTAATATGCTATCTCCCTTGTTAAAATGTGAGTTCTTTCAGGGAAAGAACCATGTTTTGGTCTTCCTTTGGACCCCCCAACACATAGCACACTAATTGATATATAATAAATGCCTAATAACTGTTTATTGGCTGATTGAGTAGCCATGTTAGGTTTAAGGTTTTTGGCTTGCATATTTTTTAATACAATAGGAACTCATGAACTTTCTACGGAAAGTCTGTCATTTGTCCATAATCCTAGTGATGTTCCTCTGGTGATTTTTATTCAAATTTATTCCGCTTATAACTTGTTTGCATGTCATCTCTCCCATTAAATTGTGAGCTCCTTGAGGACAGGGACTACTTTTGGCCTTTCTTTGTATCTTCTTAGCACAATTCCTGGCACACAGAAGGTACTTGACAAATATTTATGATAGTCATAAAATTCAGTTAAAGCTACTTTAATAATTGAAATTTTAAAATACTCAGCACAAAAATAAAAACACTATAAAATACAACCCCCTTTGATAATCAGTAAACAAAGGGGCCATTCTATTTATCAAGTATAGGTTTATTTTGTCCACCTGACTAAAGAGAGTGAAGTTCTGTACCGGAAGGTATTCTATTAGGTCATGGAATTTAGAGGGTCTGGGCAACTGATAGAGAACTGTCTTCCTAGCACGATGCCTTGCACATAGTAAGCACTTAATCCATGCTTGTTGATTGGCAGATTGATTGACTCCAGACATGGGTAGGGGCTGAGGAGTCATTTTCTATGATATGAGAATTGTAATATTCTGGAAATATGGAAGAGATCTGATATTTAATAACATACTATTTTTTTTTTACTCTAGCCCACATCCAATCAAGTGTCAGGTCATGCTGACATTTCCCACAGATGTCCACTTCTCTCCTTTTATAGTGTCATCATCCTGGAACCATTTTTACCCTGTTAATACTAGACTATTACAATATATATTTTTTTGTTAATTCCTCTGTTGACTACGTAAATCTAGCTATATTATCCTCTTTCTCTTACTCCAAACACTCTAGTGGCTCCCTGTTATTTCCAGGATCAAATAAAATATACTCTGGATGAGCTTTATAGCCTTTCATAATCTGCTCTTTCCATTCTTCTTTACATCTCACTCCCCTCTACATTCCATGGCACTAGCCAGCCTCTGCCACCAAATATTTTATTTTCCAACATCATGAATGTCCATTTAGCTGGTTTCAGCAATAGGACTTCTCTCCTTCTACATTTTCATTTTCTGGCTTTGTTTAAGTCCCATAAGAAAACCAATCTCCTTCAAGAAGTCTCTTCTCCTACTCTTAAATTCAAATACTTTCCCTTGGGGATTACTTCCAATTAACCCTTTCTGTATTTTATTTGTACACAAGCTATTTACTAACATCTAATACCCCACCACCTCCATTAGACTGTGGGCAACTTGAGAAAGGGAAGTGTTTTTTTATTTTTTTTTTGGAGTGATTATTTGTTTGGTTGACTTTGTTGCTTTCTGTTAGTGCTTAGCCCAGTGGCTAATATATAGTAGATGCCTAATAAATATTAGTTAATTTTACTTGACTTCCTTGGAATGGCTTTTATATTAGGGCTTACATGTTTGCTTGTTTGTTTTTGTTGATTACTCTATTGATGTTTAGTTTTTCTTTGTGTAATGTTTACCTTATATCCTCACATAAACTCTATGTTTTTAGGGAACAATAATTATACTGGTAGAACTGAAAGAGATTGTTTAACTCAACCCCTTAATTTTAGAACTGGGAAAATTGCGTCCCAAGTGTGTGAGATAAAAAATGCGACCCCCAACTCAAAATCATTACTCAGAGATCTCTCAAAGTGAAAATTAGAAGTTTATTAGAATATCACAAGATTCTGGGCAGTCCTTTCCCCCAGGCAAGCCAGGGGCAAGGAGGCCACCCTTGCCAACTTAGAAAGATGTTTTATAGCCAGAGGAGCTACAGGCACTCAAGACCTGCCCCCATCCTATCAATCTCCAGAACAAAGTATTTCCTGCTTCCCTGCTTGTTTATCACCACAATACTAGCTTAGCTATTCTGTTACCAGGGCTTTGCTCAAACCCAGCTTTATCACAATACACATTTAGCCTGCCTGACATTGTTGACTTTATAGATATTTGCCAAACTTCTTGCAAATAGGATTCTCAGTTGAAAGTCTGATCTGCCTTTGATATTCTAAAAAGCCATACTCAATATCCTTCTGCAGTGTTTTAGTTAGTGATTCCCTATGAAAAACCACACCAATTTCTCACAGTCATCACCCTGAGAAGTCCTCGGTTTCCCATTTCATTCACAGGGGAATGAAGTCACCAAGGTCATATATTTATAAATGACAGAATAGATATTTGAATGCAGATCTCCTAATTCATGACCCAGTGTTATTCTCCCTTTACCACACTGTTCTTTCTTTGAATCTACCTAACTTCAGTCAACATTTGTTCAATGAGTCAGTGATTATTAAATGGGACTGTTTATTAACTTATATATTTCTCTAATTTTCATACCAACTCCTTCTGCTTTTATATTTCCATAGAGTAAGAAATAGACAGATGGCCTTCCATTTGGGATGGTTTAGACATCCATCTGCCTTAAGGCAGCCTTGTTGGGCCAGATGCTCTATTGAAAGAATATCCAGCTAAATAATTCCATACAGAGTATGGGTAATCTCACCAAGTGTGTACAGCCCTTCTCTCTTAGCATGATAGTTTTTGATACTTGGGTTACTTTTGGAGTATCTTAAAAACATCTAGCATTTATCTCAAAATCCCTCATTTATTAAACTATCCTAGAAAAATGCCTCAATTGATATTTTTAAACCCCGAAAGAATTTTATGACCTACTATTCTGACTCATTCTTTTTATTGGTAAGGAACTGAAATTCAAATTGGGGAAGTGAATTGGGAAGTTACTCATCAAGGTAATGGTAAGATAGGATAAATACTCCCAGACCTCTGATTTTTCTATTTCTGCTATTTCATGTTACCATTCTCTTAATTCTAAAAAGGAAAAATAAATAAATAAAATAATTTCATATAAAGAAAAATGATGCTGCCTGCAATGTCTCAAGGCATTTCATACCACAAAGCTGCTATTCAGATAACTGCTTTGAGGAAGCCATTTTACCTGCAAACATTACTCAGACCTGTTGATGATGATGTTACTTCCCACAAGTCATCTCAATGATGAATCAAGTGGTTATTTTAAACATCCCTATTAAAAACCTTTTTGATGTCATCATGAAATAGGAGAAAGTAGGGACAAAATTCTGAGAAAAAATACCTGAATCTGCCAGAAGAAAAAATTACTCATTTTAATGGTTGTAGATACATCAAAAAATTATTTCAAGCCAGAACTCTGGGCTTCTCTACATTATTTCAATAACAATGCCACTACACCACCCCAAATCCACCAGATGTTTATACCACTACCCAGTGAAGGGAGGAAGGAATAGGGAAGGGGCATGGATAGGGATCTGCCTAAAAAATTTAGGAGGAATATGTATACATATCAAAAATCATTGGGTCATGTTCACAAGTCAGATTTATCAACTAAGGTTACTTTTTTGGGGAGGGGGTATAAAGGAGAAGTTCATAAGTTGTCCTTTGACAAATTTAGAACTTCATATTCTTCTAAAAATATGGCATTTGGGAATCTTCAGTTTTTGCCCTTGTCTTAAACAGCTTCCCATCCTACAACAATGGACACAACTCAAGACCCAAAGCCCAGGTGTTTCAGGAATTGTGGTGCTTTCCAGATCACCTGTCCTGCTGGTAACCAAGCTTTTGTTGCTATCATCTGGAGAAGAGGTGGCAAATTCTCTACTTGCAATTGAAAGCTGCTTGTAAAACCTCTAAGAGTCCCTATCAGATTAAAATAAAAAATGAGAAATGTTTAACAAACAAATACAAATAAAATATAACATAGATAATGTTAATTTATGATTTCCCAAATCAATATTCTATGGAAGCTATCTTTTTCTATGTAATTTTAACAACACTGGTAGAGAAGCAACTCTTTTAGAGATAATAAGCTAGCAGCCCACTTACTTCTTCAGGAGCTATAGCCCCTACCTCTTTAGTAGCCACAGATGAGGATTAAGTAAGGTCTAACTACCAGAGTCCTTGGCACTGTCAAATGGCTTAATGTCAGAAATAGCTATGATATTTTTAAATGAATGCAATGCTAAAGAAACTGCATTGCTATCTATACCCTAAGTTCAGTATACCCTAAATTCTCTACAATCTTTCCAGGTGACTTGTAGCTGAAACCACCTTATATGTGATATCATCTCCTATTCATCTACAGATTTTCCTTAATAACAGGAACTAATTTACTTCTTCAATTGTATCCCCAGGCTTTATTTTAAAATTTAAATTATATTTTGTTTTCAAGGGTCACTCTTTCTCCCTCTTGCTTTCCTCTCTCTCACCGTCAAAGTAAGAAAAAAAAATTGCAG
The DNA here is from genome assembly GCA_023553655.1 of Myrmecobius fasciatus. Taxonomy (NCBI): domain Eukaryota; kingdom Metazoa; phylum Chordata; class Mammalia; order Dasyuromorphia; family Myrmecobiidae; genus Myrmecobius; species Myrmecobius fasciatus. The sequence goes on along the minus strand of JAJPUD010031232.1, from coordinate 7,177 downwards.
TGGAGCAAAACAAAATTTATCATTGATTGTTTAAAATATATAATATACATGCATATAGACACACATATACATGCGTGTATGTACATATATAATTCATGTGTGTTGGATGCATACATATATGTTTTGATGTTCAGCCATTTCATTTATTCCTGACTCTTTGTGTCTCATTTGATTCTTCATAAAAATCATGAAGTGGCTTGCCATTTCCTTCTCCAGTTCATTTTATAGATGAGGTAAATGAGCCAAACAGGGTTAACTAAAAACAACCATGTTCAGGGTCATACATATCTGATGCAAGATTTGTACATAAAAAAATGAGTTTTCCATGTCTGGCTCTTTATATACTGTGCCCTCTAACTGTGCATACATAAAGGTTTATAGACATATGTATGTGTCCATATGTAAATGTGCATATGTGTGTGCATGAATATATGCATACTTGTGAGTATATGTATGATAATATGCATATATATGTGTTGCACATATATATATATATGTATATATATGTGTGTTCTGAGTTCTGAGTCCTTCACCTCTATATTAAAGGTAGATAGCATTTTTTCTCACTAAGTACTCTATAATCCTGGTTGGTAATATATGCTGAGAATAATTCAGTATAGTAGTATTCTGTCACGTTTACATATCATTACTTGTTCTTCCATCCTCCAATTTATGCATATACCCTCAGATTATCATTTTTGTCACTTCAAAAAAAGCAATAAATATTTTTGCACATGGTTTGTTTGTTTTACCTGACTACTCTTTCTTATTATCTATACTCTTTCTAAACCCCACCCTCCTCTATCTCTCTTATTTCAATCTTGAGTGAAATATATTTTTTACTCACCTATGTACTTTTTTTCTTTTGACCAGTTCAGATGAAAGTGAGGTTCAAATGTCAGTTGCTCCCCCATTCCCTCTTTCTTATTTGTTCAGATGTGTATTTTTACATTTTCATTTTGTGGGATGATTTTTCCTAATCCTTATCCCATAGTGTATTCCTCTTTACTTCTCTTCCTTTTTTTCCCCTTAAGATCATCAAGACATAGCAGAACCATTCTCACGCTTTCTATAATTGAGCTCACTCTCTGAACCCTGATGATGATAGGGATCAGAGAAGATATATTATCTCCTCATATTTGAATTCAAGAAGTTTATCTTTGCTTAGTCCTTTATTATTATTCATTCAGGTTTATCTTTTTATGTGTTTGTATTTCAAAGCTTCTCTATAACTCATCTTTTCAGTAGTCACACTTAGAAATTCTCTATTCCATTAATGATCCATTTTCATCCTGTATGTAATATTATACTGTTTCATCAGGCAAGTTATTTTTGTCTGTTAAGCCCATATCCTTTGCTTGTATACTTTAGAATCTCCTTATATGAGTGGCTGCTAATTCATTTATGATCTTTTTTGTCTCTTTTTATTTGATTTTTTCCCCTAACTACTTCAAGTATTTTTTGTTTGGTCTTGAAAGCTCTGGATTTCAACTGGGAGTTTTCATTTTGGCATTTCTTGAAATAAGATATTTAAACTCTTTTTTTTTGGTCATGATATCTTATTATCCAATGATTTTTAATTTTTTCCCTTCCTTGATTTGTTTTCCAGGTCAGTTGTTTTTGATATGAGCTACTTTCTGTTTTCTTTTTTCCCAGCCTTTGATTTTATTTTAATATTTCTTATTACCTTGAAGAGTCATTGACTTCTCTTTGTTCATTCAAATTCCCAGAGAATTTGTTACTTGGGCAAGGTTTTGTAGCTCTTATACCAAATTGTTAATTCCCTTTTTGCTTTTTCTTCCATGGGTCATATTTCTTTTATGATTTTTTTCCTCAAGCATTCTCAATACATTTATAAGATATTTAATTCTTTTTTGCATTTTAATTTCATCTCTTCTAGGAATTCTAGTTGAGCTTGTGCCCAAGCTGTGTGGTTTTTTTTTATTTGCTTGTTTGCTTTGCAGGACTACTTATAGATGATTTAGAGATCATTGCCTCCTGTGTTTATGTCTTGAATGTCCCTGCCATTGTAATAGCACATTATGTTTACTGCTATGGTACTTTGCACCTACAAGACACCTGGAAAAGTGTCTGTTGGCTCATTACAGTAGAATTGTAGAATCATTTTTTGTCTACGCCAAAATTCTTGTGTTTCCTTACAAGCTGGGCTAAGTGTTGGAAATGAGACACTGTTCTGTACCTAAAATTTGAACCACACCTTTGCTGCTGCTGCTTCTGAATCTCAATTCTACATTTGTCACTTAAAGCTTCCTTATATGAATGCATCTATCATGCATATGTGTATATGTGTGTATGTGTGTGTGTGCAAGTGCATGTGTGTGTCTCATTTTGCATTACTCTGGATATGCAACCTTGGACTTGATACTGGACAACAAAGATGCCAGTCAGTACCTATCCTTATCACACTTGTATGTGTGAGGACCTCATTAAGAGTTTGTAACCTCCTGTTGCCTTGGTGCACATTTTCTTCCTGTATGCCAGAGTGCCTCATGCCATGTGCTGCTAGCCCAATTCTGTCTGCATCTGCACACCTATCTTTGTGTATTCTTAGGCTGAGCTCCTATTTGTCTGTCTTCCTATGCTAAAATGGACTGAATAAAAGACCCCTTGTGAATTTTTCTCAATTTTCTTACCAGGTTTTGATCTCACACATTTTCCAGAGATTTTAGGAAGTGCTGGTAGAAAGGACTTCACTTCATGCTCAGTATCCCTCTGCCACCTTCCCCCTGTTTCTTTTACTGTCCCAAGTTCCTAGCACAGAGATTTACACATAGAAAACACAATATGTTTATTTTCCATTTATTTATTCATTTTTATAAATGAAGTTTTTTTAAACCACCTCTCAATTTTCCCTTTCTTTGAACTTTTAAATACTACTCATATGCTGCATAATGTGCATGTACATACAGATATATGTATGGATAAACATATATGTGTATACATATAGCAATTTTTTATCTTTTCTAAACCACCTCCAAAAGAAATATTTATCTTTCTTTTGTCTTTCTATTCCATTATCTTTCTCTCTCATTACTTTTTCTTTGTCTCCTTCCTTTCTCATCCCTCCCTTCTCTTCCCTCCTTCTTTCCAAGGGCTCTGTCCCCTTTTCCAATGCTCATACTATTGTACCAACCCTTTGTATCGAGGGGAAAATCATTTTTACATGAATACCTAATATCTACACCATCTTAGCAAATAATTCCATTGTGTCAATTTCAGAAACTTGCCCTGTCTGATAAGAAAGAGCTAGATTGTTTTTTCCCTTCCTTTTTGCTCTTTTATTCTATTTTTTTGGTTATGATACTTTCTTATGGAACATTTCCCTGCTTTGGGCAAAACATCCACTGCTATATTTCTCCTGTTTGCAAGGATCACCTCTGGTTAAACTAGGTAGAATTTGAGGAGCAAGAGAATTTATCTCTCCTTTAAAAAAAAATTTCTCTTCAATTATTCCCAGAAATGCCCCAAACTCAAAAGAGGAAACTGAGCTTTTTGAATGTTTCTCCTGACAAGGTCAGATGCTCTTATGTTTTAGGCATGACTGATTTCTTCTATCTTTTCACCAAACTTTTTTAATGGTAAAAGCCTGGAGCTATGTGTACTTAGTCAATGTGAAGTGAAGAGAGGTTACCAGATCTACATAAAAGGTGCTAAATACAGAAGACAGTATTGGAGCGGAGGGGAAGGAGGTTCCATGGTGAAATATAATAAAATGTAAAATAGTCTCTTACAGTTTGATGTTCCATGATTTTCAAGATAAATATTACTTTTTCCCCATTTTTATTAAATCTTTTTATTTTTTAAAACATATATGTGAATGTTGGAGGGGATGTGGGAAAACTGGGACACTAATACATTGTTGGTGGAACTGTGAATGGATCCAACCATTCTGGAAAGTAATTTGGAGCTATGCTCAAAAAGTTATCAAACTGTCTATACCCTTTGACCTAGCAGTGTTTCTATTGGGCCTATATCCCAAAAGAGATCTTAGAGGAGGGAAAGGGACCCACATGTGCAAGAATGTTTGTGGCAGCTCTTTCCGTAGAGGCTAGAAACTGGAAACTGAGGGGATGCCCATCAATTGGAGAGTGGCTGAATAAATTATGGTATATGAATGTTATGGAATATTATTGCTCTGTAAGAAACTACCAGCAGGACGATTTCAGAGAGGCCTGGAGAGACTTTCATGAACTGATGCTGAGTGAAATGAGCAGAACCAGGAGATCATTATACACAGCAACAACAATATTACATGATGATCAACTCTGATGGACATTGCTCTCTGCAACAAAGAATTGTCTCAAACCAGTTCCAATTGTTCACTGAAGAAAATCATATACAACCAGAGAGAGGGATGTGAAATGTGGATCACAACATAACATTTTCATGCTCTCTATTAGGGTTTGCTTGCATTGTGTTTCCTTTCTCTGATTTTCTTTTTGTTTCTTGTAGATAGGATTTTTCTTGCACAACTTGTCAAGTATTTCAACATTATTAAGATGTAGTGGACTTCCTGCCATCTAGGGGAGGGGAGGGGACTGGGGGTAAAATTTGTAATGGAAAGCTTTGTAAAGATCAATGCTGGGGAACTGCCCATACATATGTTATACAAATAAAAAGCTTTAATAAAAAAAATAAAAAAAATATATGTGAATAATTCTTCAACATTAGTCCTTGCAAAACCTTGTTCCAATTTTCCCTCCCTTCCCCCATGCCCTCCCCTAGATGACAAGTAGTCAAATATATGTTAAACATGGTAGAAATATATGCTAAATCTAATGTATACATACACATTTATTCAATTATTGTTCTGCACAAGAAAAATCAAATCAAACCAGTAAAAAAAAAAGAAGCAAAATAAAATGCAAGCAAGCAACAGCAAAAACAGTGAAAATGCTATGCTGTGAACTACATTCAGTTCCCACAATCCTCTCTTGTTGTAGATGTAGATCTCTTCATCACTGAACAATTGGAACTGGTTTGAATCATCTCTTCGTTGAAGAGAACCCCATCCAGCAGAATTGGTCATCATATAATCTTGTTGTTGCCATGTATAACTATCCCCTGGTTCTGCTCATTCCACATAGCATCAGTTCATGTAGGTCTCTCCAGGCATCTCTGAAATCATCCTACTGGTCATTTCTTACAGAATGTTATATTCCATAACATTCATATACCATAATTTATTCAGCCATTCTCCAATTGATGATCATCCATTCAGTTTCCAGTTTCTAGCCATTACAAAAAGGACTGTCACAAACATTTTTGCACATATGGGTCCCTTTCCCTCCTTTAAGATATCTTTGGGATATAAACTCAGTGGGAAACATTGCTGAATCGAAGGGTATACACAGTTTGATAACTTTTTGAACATAGTTCCAAATTGCTCTCCAGAATGGTTGGATCCATTCACAGTTCCACCAAAAATGTATCAAGGTCCCAATTTTCCCACATCCCCTCCAACATTCATCATTATCTTTTCCTGTCATTTTAGCTAATCTGACAGGTGTATAGTGGTACCTCACAGTTGTCTTAATTTGCATTTCTCTGATCAATATTGATGTAAAGCAGCTTTTCTAGATTAGAAATGGTTTCAGTTTCTTCATCTGAAAATTTTCTGTTCATATCCTTTGATCCTTTATCATTTGGAGAATGGCTTGAATTCTTATAAATTTGAGTCAATTCTCTATATGTTTTAGAAATGAGGCCTTTATCAGAACCTTTGAATATAAAAATGCTTTCCCAGTTTGTTGCTTCCCTTCTACAAGGTAAATATTATTGAAAGAATATTAGTGTGAAAAAGATTTTTCTTTCAGAAAGAGTCAATGAACTTGAAGTTAAAGTAAAGGGCAGTTGAGTGGGTAGCAATGAATATCCATATAATTCATTGTTATCCTCATAATGGACAGCTTCACTGATATCTTCACAATGCCAAAAAACAAACAAAGAAAGAAACAAAAAAATTGGGGAGGGCCTCCAGCATGATAAATGAATGAATGAAAAAGCATTTATTAAACCAGTCATGTGTGTGCTGTAATAAGTTAAATTATGCAGGTACATAAAAATAGCTTTTGCCTTCAAGGAGATTACATTCTAATGGAGAGAGACAACATATACAGGAACCTGGTGTGCAGGGAGAAGTATATTTATTTGGAAAATAAAATTCGTCAGTGGTCATGAGTGAAATTAGAGACAAATAAGATTGTCAAACCTTTCATACATATGAAACCTTTCAACATACAAAATGGTTAGCAAGAAGATAGTTGCCAATAAAGTGAACTCAGCCTGGCCTGAAAACAGTGGATAATGATCATGTAAAACAGTTAACAATCAGGATAATAGGAGCAATAGAAATCTGAAATTTAATGTATTAAACTCTAAGGGTATTCATAATCTCTGGTGTGGGTTGCAAGATAGGGATCAAGAAAACAACAAATATAGGAATTAGAGTTCCACTAAAGAGGCAAGTGTAAAAGTACTATGGTCTCTATCATTGGTGGAATAGTAAACAATCCATATTAATGACATCAAATATTCTTTGGAATTATTGAAGAGCCTATTGAAGGATCAATGGAATGTTTGGTCACTTAAATCTTGAAACAGCATAATGAAAATTGCCATGGAATTGGAGTGACAAGACCTGGATTTAAATACTACTTCTTGAAGTGGAGTCATGATGGTGAGGTAAAAGCAGGGGCTCACCTTAGTTTTCCACCAAACCCCTCCAAACACCTTTAAATAATTAAATATAGAAGAAAACAAATTTTAGAGCAAATGAAAAAGGAGGTACAAAAGCTCACTGAGGAAAATAATTCCTTGAAAATTAGAATTGGACAAATAGAAGCTAGTGACTTTATTAAAAATCAAGAAACAATAAAACTAAAAGAATGAAAAAAATAGAAAACAATGTAAAATACCTTAATGGAAAAACAACTTTACCTAGAAAATAGATTCAAGAGAGATAGTCTAAAAATTATTGTGCTACCTGGAAGCCATGATAAAAATAACAATAACAAAAAAAGAACTTAGACATAATCTTGCAAAAAATTATCAAAGAAAAGGGTTTTGATATTCTAAAACCAGAGGGCAAAATGGAAATTGAAAAAATCCATTGGTTACCTCTGAAAATTCTAGAACTCCCAGATTAAGAAAAAAA
>JAJPUD010031231.1:0-12654 GCA_023553655.1 Myrmecobius fasciatus | reverse complement strand
GAACTGGGCATACCATTTAACCCAGCAGTGTTTCTACTGGGCCTATATCACAAAGAGATTTTAAAGGAGGGAAAGGGACCCACATGTGCAAAAATGTTTGTGGCAGCCCTTTTTGTAGTGGCAAGAAACTGGAAATTGAAAGGATGCCCATCAATTGGAGAATGGCTGAATAAATTATGGTATATGAATGTTATGGAATATTATTGTTCTGTAAGAAACAATCAACAGGAGATTTTAAGAGAGGCCTGGAGAGACTTACATGAACTGATGCTGAGTGAAATCAGCAGAACCAGGAGAACATTATACACAGCAACAAGACTATAGGATTATCAATTCTGATGGACATGGTTCTCTTCAACAATGATGTGATTCAAACCAGTTCCTATTATTCAGCGATGAAGATAGTCATATACATCCAGAGAGAGGCCTGTGGGAACTGGTTACGGACCACAACAAAACATTTTAATGCTTTCTGTGAATATTTCCATGCATTTTGTTTTCCTTCTTAGGTTGTTTTTTTTTTTTTTTTTTCTTATTCTCTTTCTAGATCTGATGTTTCTTGTGAAGTAAGATAACTGTATAGATATGTATACATGTATTGGATTTGTCATATTATTTATCCTATTTAGTATGTATTAGATTACCTGTCATCTAGGGGTGGGGATGGGGGGAAGGAGGGGAAAAGCTTGGGAAAAAAGTTTTTGCAAAGATCACTGTAGAAAAGTCACTCATGTTTTGTAAATAAAAAGCTTTTAATTAAAAAAAAAAGAAAAAAAGTAGAGGGAACACTTCTCATAGAATCACATATCCATCATCATATGTTGGCATTAGAGATAATACTAATATTATGCAGTTCCTTTAATGTTTCAAAGCACATTTCATGTAAGGTAGGCATTCAAATACTATTTTACTTTTCCTCAGTATCATTAATTTTCACATAAGTAATCTCCCGTTTAAAAATCCACTAATAATAAACAACTACTGAAAAAATGTATTCTTCTTTCTCTATATCTATTATTATAAAAAGCTGGCCCAGTATTCATCTGCCTTATTCTTTTGTTCAGTGATTTCCTAAGAAATGTTTAATGGTAAATTGATGCCATACCAAGCATATCACATAATATGATACATGAAGAGACAGGAGGCATTCTACAAATAGACACAGAAAAGATGTGACATGAAAAGCATATGTTTTTGAAGGGTTTTGACTTGTGATTGAATCTCTTCAAGGAAAAAGAAATCCAATGATTTTGATAAAGAAAATCCTGACTAGTCTTTTTTGCAAATCTCCAATTCCTTTCTTTCTTGAGAGAGTGTACTTTCTTTTCACCATCATGGCTAACACTTTCTCTTTACTTTCTGCTTATGTAAGAAAACCTGAGATTGGTATTTTATTATGAGAGAAAATAGGAAAGATGTAATGTATGCTAAAATGCAAAATGAGGACACTTGCCTGAATTTGCAAGATTTTAGAAATATGAGAAAATCAGAATTATTGTAAGTAAAAATTAATAATTATATTTAACATATGACAAAGCACATTAAAGGATTAGAAAATAAAGCTTAAAGTCAAGAAGACCTAACTTCCAAACTTGTTTCCAACACTTTTAATTCTCTTTTACAGATGAGGAACCAAAGGCTGAAAAAGCTTAAGTGATTTGCTTGGGATTATGAATCTATTAATTTTTTGAAATGTATTTTGAACTCAGGTCTTTTGGACCCCAACTCCAGCATTAACATTCAGTCTATTTTTAATCAATATTCCTTTTAAGTCATAGAAAGATTACATTCTGTTTTGATGGAAGGAGATTCCAGTGTTAATCCCTTTCTTTCCCATATCTATTGTGTATATTCACTTGAAGTGTAATGCAACATAAGTTAAGAGCAAATGAAATGAGCATGTGTTAGTAGAAAGCAACAGAAAATCAGCCATATCTAAAGAAATATAAAGTGAATTGAGAGAAACCAGTTAGTCTTCAACAATGTTAGAAAAACTGCAGAGAGCATTTGCTAATACTAATAAATCTGTTACTTCATTCACTCAGTTGTGAATTGAACAAAAAAGATAATTATAACTTTCAACTCAATCACTTTGCATTTTAGTAGGAGAAAAAGATTATTATTCAAATTAATATGAGTGGCAGCATAATATAGTAGAAAGGGTGTTGTGTTTGAAAATAAAGGAATTAAATTTTGAGTCTGACTATAAAATAGAGATGCTATAGGGAAAATTCTGTAACTTCTATGTGCAATTTCCCCCCACTTTATAGAATGAGGACCATACATAGAATGATGAAAAGAGCATCAGAATGAAGACAGAAGATTTCAAATCCTGTTTCTACTACTTACCAACTTTGTAGTACTTGGTTACTAGGTTGGCACCTGGGCAAATTCACATCCACTTACTCTTTTTTGGCTGTCATTTTTTTCACATGTACAGTGAGGTAGGTGGACTAGACTCATGTCAATTTCAATTCTAAATAGAAAATATTTAAAAGTGTTAAAGGAAAACAACTAATTTCAAAAGATTTTTTAGTAAATTAGAAGAGAAAATTGTTAAGAATGAAATTAATAACATGATTCAGAAATTTGAAAAAGTAAAAAATGTTTGCAAAGTTTCCATAGGTTATACAGTAGTGAATAAATTAAATATTGAATATTTTAATTGATTATATTTAACACATTAATAAAGTTTATATTGTAGCCATACCACTGTGCTAGTGGTAGGAAAAGGCATAAATTGTGTATTTTCTACACATAGAGTTTATAATTTATTAGAGAGATAAAGTACATAAATTAACCAGTTTACTATACAATAACAGGATCATTAGAGGTATAAGGCTAGGTGGATATTATGGGGGATATGAAACTCAGCTACATTATTTTATAGATGAACTACTGAATTCAAGATAAATGATGCAATTTGCTCAAAATCTAGAAGGAAGGCAGTAGAAATAAAATTTGACTATAGATCTTGGGCTCTTTTGACTGTAAGAAACAATATAATGGCTGACATGCAAGATAAATTTATATATGCAGTTTGGAAAAGGAAAACTAAAAATATCATTTAAAGAGTGTAAAAAATGGAGGAAGTTGAGAGACAATACACAGCTTTGTGACTGGAGAGCCATTGAACTTGAACTTTAAAAGATAACACAAGAGAAGAAAGGAGGCCATTCTACTCAAAAGAAATGCTATGGGATCAAGTATGGTAGAAATAAAATGCATGTTAAGGAGAGAGAAGCCTCTGACTCAAGTGATTTTGATTTGAGAGTTTCATTGAGCATGTTGAAGAAAGTAATATGTATTGATTAATATGAAGTGTCCAGGAAGGTAGATCAGAATGAAAACTATAGATAGCAATAAAAATGAAATTCACTTTCATTTGGTGAATAATAAAGATTCAAGGAATGTTTTGAGTGGAACAAAGGAGAAGTATAATATTTATATTTATAACAGTTTATTTTTCACCAAAGTAAGAAGGCAGGTTTAAAGCTATCATAAGCCATCAGTGATATTAAGGTTTCATTAGAGTAGTAACCAATAAATATATAAAAGAACTTGTGGCAATGAAATTTACAAGACTTTATAAATGATAAATGATAGTTGAGAAAGATATAGAAATAAAATTAAGACTTCAAGCTTCACAACATATAAAATAGGTGAATAAGGTTTGTATTGGCAGAAAAAAACATGTTTATGGAGAATGATACTAAGCTTAGAATTATGTTATGGGTAATGAAAAAGGTTCTGCATATGGAGTCAAAGGATCTGTATTCAACTTGTCTTTGCTATGTATTATCTTTGTGACTGGGAAATTCCTTCAACCTCTATGGATCTGTTTTCTCACCTGTAAAATTGAATGATTAAATTCAAAGGCCTCAAAAATAGTTATTCCAAGCATAATATCTAAGATCCTGTGTTGATTCTGAAATGATTATTAGGTATGTAGATAGAAGTAATTGTTGATTTGGAGGTCAAAGGAGGATTCCACTCAAAGTTATGTGTTAGTGAGTGTCTAGTAAATATCAGAATGAATGATATTAGCTTAATATTCATTAGCTCCCACTACATTAATACTTTATATCTTTTTTTCAAATTTATTTATTTTTAATAAACATTAATTTATGAATCACATTGGGAGAGAAAAATCAGAACAAAAGGGAAAAATGAGAGATTTTTTAAAAAACAGAAAAGAGAATTAAAACTAACATGTGTTGTTTCACATTTGGTTTCCTTAGTTCTTCTTTGAGGTGGCGATAGCATTTTCTGTGCAAAGACTTTTGGGATTACTTTGGATCATTGAACCACCGAGAAGAACCAAGTCTTTCATAGTTGATCATTTCATATTCATATATTCCTGGTTCTGTTTGTTTCACTTAGCATCAGCATATGTACATCTTTCCAAGTCCTTCTAAAATCAGCTTGTTCATAATTTCTTATAGAACAATAATCCTCCATTATCTTCGTATATCACAACTTGTTCAGCCATTCCTTAAATGATGAGCATCAACTCATTTTCCAATCCTTTGCTACCATAAAACGAGTTGTTACAAATGTTTTTTGCACACGTGGGTCATTTTTCCTCCTTTAAAATTGTCTTGGGATATAGACCCAGTAATGTCACTGCTAGATCAAAGGGTATGCATAGTTTTATAGGCCTTTGGGTAGAGTAACAAATTGCTCTCCTGAATGGATTAATTATTTCAAAATTCCACCATCAATGCATTCCTATCCCAGTTCATTATCTTTTACTGTCACTTTAGCCAATCTGAGAGGTATCAGTTGGTATCTCAAAGTTGATTTAATTTGTATTTCTCTAATAAATAGCTATTTATAGCATGTTTTCATATAACTATAAATAGCTTTAATTTCATCATCTGAAAAGTCTGTCCATATCTTGTGATCATTTATTGAATGAGGAATGACGTGTATTTTTATAAATTTTGAAAAACTTCTTTATATATTTTACAAATAAGACCTTTATCAGAAACACTGGCTGTGAAGATTTTTTCCCAGGTTTTTTTTTTTTACTTTCTATTTAATCTTGTTTCCACTGGTTTTGTTTGTGCAAAACCTTTTTAATTTAATATAATCAAAGTTGTCCATTTTGCCTTTCATGATGTTCTCTAGAGCTTCTTTGGTGATAATTTTTTGTCCCAAAATCTTAATTTTAAATGGAATTTCTTTTACTGTCTCTTGCTGATGGGCTTTGCCATTAATATATATAGAAAGAAATACTGATGATTGATGTGGGTTTATTTTATATCCTGCAACTCTGCAAAAATTGTGAATTGTTTCCAATAGGTTATTGGATGATTTTGTAGGATTCTCTAAGTATAATACCTTATCATTTGAAAGGAGTGATAGATTTTTTTTCCTCATTGACTATTCTAATTCCTTTAATTTCTTCTTCTTTTCTTATTGCTAAAGCAATATTTCTACAACGATGTCAAATAATAGGGTTTGATCCCTGATCATACTGAGAATGCATCTAGCTTCTCTCCATTAAAAATAATGCTTGCTGGTGATATTAGTTATATACTGCTTATTATTTTAAGGAAAGTGCCTTTTATCCCTATGGTCTCTATTTTTTTTAAATAGAAATGAGTGCTTTATTTTGTCAAAAAATTTTCCCCATCTATTGAGATGATATGATTTCTACTGGATTAGTTATTAATATGGTCAATTACGATAATTGTTTTTTTTCTTTTTCTGATTTTTTTTGTTTTATGCCCAATTCATTAATTTTTACCTTCTCTATTTTATTCACGTAGCTATTTAGAGATACAAAACGTCCTCAAGGAACTGCTTTGGCTGTATCCCATTGGTTTTGGTATATGCTTCATTATTGCCATTCTCTTGAATAAAATTATGGATTGTTCATGTGATCCACTCATTCTTTAGAATTAAATTATTTAATTTCCAATTGGTTTTTAATCTATTTTTCCCTGGCCTATTATTGAATATAATTTTTATTGCATCGTGGTTGGAAAAATCAAGTCCATACTATTCCCACTTTTTTGTATTTGATTTTGAGGGTTTTATGTACATGGCATGTAACACTGAGAAAAATGTGTATTCCTTTCTGTCTCTATTCACTTTTCCTCAGAGATCAATCATATATAGGTTTTCTTGAATTTTATTAACCTCCCTAATTTCTTTCTTGTTTATTTATGGTTAGATTTGTCTGATTCTTACAGGGGAAGATTGAGACCCCTCACTGAAATAGGTTTGCTGTCTATTTTCTTCCTCTAACTGCTTAATATTTCTTGTAAAAGCTTTGTGATCCTGGGCAAGTCACTTAACCTCAATTGCCTCAGCAAAAAAGCAAAAAAGGATATTTCCTGTAAGAATTTGGATGCTCTATCACTTGCAGTAGATACATTTAGTATATATGGTACCCTTTAACAGAATGGAGTTACCTTTCTTATCTCTTCTAATTAGACATATTTTTACTTTTGCTTTATTTGAGATCAAAATTGCTATCCTTGTTTTTTTTTTTCCTTAGCTAAAATATAATAAATATTGTACCAGCCTTTTACCCTTATTCTGTATGTAGTTCTGTGTTTTAAATGTGGTTCTTATAAATACTATATTGTATGTTCTTGTTTTTTTAATCCTCTCTGCTATTCACTTCCATTTTATGGAAATGTTCATCCCATTCACACTAAGTTATGATCAATAGTTCTGTCTTTTCCTCCATCCCATTTTCTTCATTATATATATATTTGTTTTATCTTTCCACCCTCTCCCTCTTTACTACTCTTCTATTTTTAACACAACCTACCTTCTACCTGCACTACCTTCTATCAACCTTTGCCCCATTTTCTTAAGCCTTTCTCCTAATGTTTTTTTTTTTCTCTCGTCTTTGCAGCCCCTCCTATTTCCCCCTTTCTCCTCTTAAATTTATAGGGTAGTATAAATTTCCTTACCTAATTGGGTGACTAAATTTTTCCCTCTTTGAGCCAAAACTGATGAGTTGAACATATTCAGATAAAGTTACTCCCTCTTCCTACTTTCCCTAGATTTTAATAAGCCTTTTTTGCCTCTTCATGAGATTTAATTTCTCCCATTATATCTCCCCCTTCCTCTTCTCCCAGTACAATCCATTTTGCACTTTTTAATGACTTTTTCTTTGATGTCATCACATGAGTTCTATTCACAATCACACTTTCCATATCATGTCCCTTCTAACTGCCCCAATAACAGACACAATTCTCAAGTTACAGATACAATTTACCCATCTAGTAATGTATACAATTTAATCTTTAATAATATATATTTTCTCTAGTTTACTTTTTTGTACTCCTTTTTTTGCCAGACAATTGAAGTTGAGTGACTTGGACAGGATAATACCGTTAGGACATGTTAAGTGTCTGAGGCCAGATTTGAATCCAGGTACACCTGACTTCATGGCTGGTACGCTATTCACTGTATGATTTAGCTACCCCCTATTCTTCTCTTGAATCCTGTGTTTGAAGATCAAATTTTCTCATTAGTCCTATTTTTTATAGAAATTATTGAAACTATCTTACTTAATTGAAGTTCCATTTCTTCCTCTGAAATATTGTGCTTAATCTTGCTGGATAGTTAATTCTTTGTTTTAATCACAGGTCCTTTACCTTCAAGAGTATGGTATTCCAGACCCCAGACCCTCTGTTCCTTTATTGTAGACACTGCCATATCCTGGGTTATTCTGACTTTTGCTCCTGATGCTTGAATTACTTTTGTCTTGCAACTTGAAGTATTTTTTACCTTAATATTACAATTCTGGACTTTTATAACAATGTTCATTGGGCTTTTCATTGTGAAATTTCTTTCCATAGGTGATTGATGGGTTCTTTAAATGAATATTTGCCTCTCTGTTTCTAATATTTCATGGAAGTTTTCCCTGAAAATCTCTTGAAGAATGCTGTCGAGGCTCTTTTTTGATCATGCCCTTTAGGTAGACCAATAATTTTAAAATTATGTCTCCTAGTTCTATTTTCCAGCTTGGTTATTTTTCCAATGAGGTATTTTACATTTTCCTGCATTTTTCATTCTTTTATATTGTTTGACTGTTTCTTGATGTATCATAGAGAGATTAGCTTTCATTTGTCCCATTCTATTTTTTATTGTGTGATTTTCTTCAATTAACTTTTGTATCTCTTTTCCCTATGTGATTAATTCTACTGTTTAAGTTTTTGTTTTCTTCATGGATTTTTTAAATATTTTTTTATTTTTAAGGAATCACCATCCTTTCCCAAACTCTTGAGTCTTTCTTGAATAATTCTCATTTCTTTTCTCAATTTTTTCTTCTACCTCTCTTATTTACCTTTTTTTAAATTTTTTTAAAATTTTATTTTATTTGCAAAACATATGTATGAGGGGCAGCTAGGTGGCGCAGTGGATAGAGCACCAGCCCTGAAGTCAGGAGGACCTGGGTTCAAATCTGGTCTCAGACACTTAACATTCCCTAGCTGTGTGACCCTGGGCAAGTCACTTAACCCCATTTGCCTCAGCAACAAAAGCAAAAAAAAAAAAATACGTATCAGTAATTCTTCAACATTAATCCTTACATAGTTTTCTGTTACATATTTTCCCCCCAACTGCCCACCCCTCTCCTAGATGGCAGGATATCCACTAAATGTTAATTATGTTAAAATACTTGACAGATCAAATATATGTATACATATTTCCAAACTTATCATTGTTGTGCAAGAAAAATCATATCTACACAAAAGACATCAGATAAAGGAAACACAATGTAAGCAAACACCAATCAAGAGTATGAGAATATTATGTTGTGCTCCACATTTCACATCCCTCTCACTGGGTATATAAGGCTTTCTTCAGTGAACAATTCGAAGTGGTTTGAAACATTTCATTGTTGAAGGGAGCCATGTCCATCAGAATTGATCGTCATATAGTATTGTTGTTGCCGTGTATAATGATCTCCTGGTTCTGCTCATTTCACTGAGCATCAGTTCATGCAAGTCTCTCCAGGCCTCTCTGAAATCGTCCTGCTGGTCATTTCTTACAGAACAATAATATTCCATAATATTCATATACCATAATTCAGCCATTCTCCAATTAAAGGGCATCTATTCAGTTTCCAGTTTCTAGCCACTACAAAAAGGGCTGCCACAAGCATTCTTGCACATGTGGGGCCCTTTCCTTCCTTTATGATTCCTTTGGGATATAAGCCCAATAGAAATGCTGCTGTGTCAAAGGGTATGTACAATTTGATAACTTTTTGAGCATAGTTACAAATTGCTCTCCAGAATGCCTGTAGCATTCACAGCTCCACCAACAATGCATCAGTGTCCCAGCCTTCCCACATCCCCTACAACATTCATCATTAACTTTTCCTGTCATTTTAGCCCATCTGACAGGTGTGTAGTGGTACCTCAGGGTTGTCTTGATTTACATTTCTCTGATCAATAGTGATTTGGAGCACCTTTACATATGACTACAAATAGTTTTAATTTCATCCTCTGAAAATTGTCTGTTCATATCCTTTGGCCATTTATCTATTGGAGAATGGCTTGAATTATTATAAATATGAGACAATTCTCTATATATTTTAGAGATGAGACCTTTATCAGAACCCTTAAATGTAAACACGATTTCCCAATTTATTGCTTCCCTCCTAATCTTGACTGCATTGGGTTTTTTTTGTACAAAAAGTTTTTAAATTAATATACTCAAAGTTATCTATCTGGTTTTCAATTAAGAGTTCCAGTTCTTTTTTGGACATAAATTTATTCCATCTCCATAGGTCTGAGAGGTAAACTATATTACATTCCTCTAATTTACTTATAGTATCACTCTTTATATCCAGATCATGAACCAATTTAGATCTTATCTTGGTATGTGGTGTTAGATGTGGGTCAAGCCCTAATTTCTTCCACACTAGTTTTCAATTTTCCCGGCAGTTTTTGTCAAATAGTGAGTACTTATCCCAGAAGCTGGGGTCTTTGAGTTTATCAAACACTAAATTGTTAAGGTTATTGGGTTGATTGTCCTGATAACCTATCCTATGCCACTGATCGACTGCTCTATTTCTTAGCCAGTACTAAATGGTTTTGATGACCGCTGCTTTGTAATATAGTTTTAGATCTGGTACAGCAAGGCCACCATCATCAGCCTTTTTTGTTTTTTTCATTAATTCTCTTGAAACTCTTGACCTTTTGTTTTTCCAAATGAATTTTGCTACTATTTTTTCTAGATCTGTAAGATAATTTCTTGGAAGTTTGATTGGTACAGCAATAAATAAGTAAATTAGTTTGGGTAGTATTGTCATTTTTATTATATTCGCTCGGCCTACCCATGAGCACTTAATGTTTTTCCAATTGACTAGGTCTGATTTTATTTGTGTGGAAAGTGTTTTGTAGTTTAGTTCATAAAGTTCCTGACTTTCCCTTGGTAGATAAATTCCCAAATATTTTAAACTATCAACAGTTATTTTGAATGGAATTTCTTTTTGTATCTCTTCCTGCTGAACTTTATTGGTAATATGTAAAAATGCTGGTGATTTATGTGGATTTATTTTGTATTCTGCAACTTTGCTAAAGTTGTAAATTGTTTCTAGTAGTTTTTTAGTTGAATCTCTAGGGTTCTCTAAGTATATCATCATATCATCTGCAAAGAGTGATAATTTGGTTTTCTCATTACCTACTCTAATTCCTTTAATCTCTTTTTCTTCTCTTACTGCCAAAGCTAACATTTCTAATACAATATTAAATAGCAATGGTGACAGTGGGCAGCCTTGTTTCACTCCTGATCTTATTGGGAATGGTTCTAGTTTGACTCCATTACATATGATGCATGCTGAAGGCTTTAAGTAGATACTACTAATCATTTTAAGGAAAAGCCCATTTATTCCTATACTCTCCAGTGTTTTTAATAGGAATGGGTATTGGATTTTATCAAAGGATTTTTCTACATCTATTGAGATGATCATATGGTTTTTATTAATTTGGTTATTAATATAATTGATTATGCTAATAGTTTTCGTAATATTAAACCAGCCCTGAATTCCTGGTATAAATCCTACTTGGTCATGGTGTATTATCCTGTGGATGACTTTCTGTAATCTCGTTGCTAGAATCTTATTTAAAATTTTTGCATCAATATTCATTAGGGAAATGGGTCTATAGTTTTCTTTCTCAGTTTTCTCCCTACCTGGTTTAGCTATCAGCACCATATATGTGTCATAGAAGGAATTTGGTAGTATACCTTCTTTTCCTATTTTTTCAAATAGTTTATATACTATTGGGATTAATTGTTCTTTGAATGTTTGGTAGAATTCACATGTAAATCCATCTGGCCCTGGAGATTTTTTCTTAGGGATTTGATTAATAGCTTATTCTATTTCTTTTTCTAAAATGGGGCTATTTAAATAATTTATTTCCTCTTCTGTTAACCTTAGCAATCTATATTTTATAGATATTCCTCCATTTCATATACATTATCAAATTTATTGTCATGAAGTTAGGCAAAGGAACTCCTAATTATTACTCTAATTTCCTCTTCATTGGAGGAAAGTTCTCCCCTATCATTTTTGTGACTAACAATTTGATTTTCCTCTTTCCTTTTTCTGATCAAATTAACTAAAGGCTTATCTATTTTATTGGTTTTTCATAAAACCAAATCTTAGTTTTATTTATTAATTCAATAGTTTTCTTTTTTTCAATTTTATTAATCTCCCTTTAATTTTCAGAATTTCCAATTTGGTATTTAAATGGAAGTTTTTAATTTGGTCTTTTTCCAGCTTTTTTAATTGTAATCCCAGTTCATTGATCCTATCTTTCTCTGTTTTATACAAGTAAACATCTAGAGATATAAAATTACCCCTTATAACCGCTTTAGCCATGCCCCACAAATTTTGGTATGTTGTCTCATTATTGTCATTCTCCTGGATGAAATTATTGATTGTGTCTAAAATTTGCTCTTTCACCCATTCATTCTTCAGGATTACATTATTTAATTTCCAATTAACTTGTGGTCTGTTTTCTCCTGGACTTCTATTACATGTGAGTTTTATTGCATCATGATCTGAGAAGGATGCATTTACTATTTCTGCTTTTCTGCATTTGATTTTGAGGTTTTTATGCCCGAACACATGATCAATTTTCGTATAAGTTCCATGAACCCCTGTGAAAAAAGTTTATTCCCTTCTATCACCATTCAACTTCCTCCAGAGATCTATCATACCTAACTTTTCTAGCCTTTTTTTTTACTTCCCTAACTTCTTTCTTACTGATTTTGTGATTTGATTTATCTAATTCTGAGACAGCAAGGTTGAGATCCCCCACTAGTATAGTTGTACTCTCTATTTCTCCTTGCATCTCTGTTAGTTTCTCCTGTAGGAATTTGGATGCTATACCACTTGGTGCATATATGTTTAGTATTGATACCGCTTCATTGTCTATGGTACCCTTTAGTAAAATATAGTTTCCTTCCTTATCTCTTTTAATTAGATCAATTTTTGTTTGTACTTGATCTGAGATAAGGATTGCTACGCCTGCTTTTCTTTGTTCACCTGAAGCACAGAAGATTCTGCTCCAGCCCTTTACCTTCACTCTGTATGTATCTCTATGTTTTAGATGTGTTTCTTGTAAACAACATATTGTGGGATTCTGGCTTTTAATCCAGTCTGCTACCCGC
>JAJPUD010031229.1:0-12656 GCA_023553655.1 Myrmecobius fasciatus | reverse complement strand
GACGGTGTGGATATCTCTTTAAGGTAGGGAAAAAAAAAACAAAAAAACGGCGGCTGAAAAGCTTTGCCCTGGGTCACTTCGGCAAGTTAACTAAGGTGCTGGGCTGGTGGGGGCTAGGACTAAGTCCAAATTACTCCTTAAACAAGGCAAGTCTGCCAGAACACCTGCCCCCAATCAGGGCAGAGTGTCCCGAGTGCCTCAGATAAACTCCAGGTGTTTGGAATTTGGAGTTTGGAGTTTGGAATTTCTGCCAGGATGAGCTGAGCTGAGTACCACCCTCACTTCCGGCCTACACAGGAGTCATCTATTTATCTCTCTGTCCGAGTCAGACTAACCTGATATGAAGTTCTCCAGGAGCCGTGCCCAAATATTTCTGAGTTCATTGACCTGAAGATCACTTCAGAGGCTTATTTTATTGTTGATTTGAGAGAAGATCGGAGGAGAGGCAGAAAGTCACCTTTTCACTCCGCCATCTTGGCTCCGCCCCCGTCCAATATGGGTAATTTTACATAAAAGAATTATCACAATGGGTAATAATTTAACATTATTGTATAATGTAATTAAGATTATTTATAATTCATTGTAATAATAGGAATAACTCTGGCTAATGGAAATGGTAATAAAGACCAGAGAGGGCATAAAATAGTAATATATAAACTTGACAAAAGCATTTGCCACAGTAATGGAAAAGATTTGGGATGAATCAAGGCTGGGGAGGGAGTCCAAAGGGATGCAAGGGACATGTTCTTCTGATGTTCTTGCACATGACATTATATTGATTGCATTAAACTCCAGGCTCTCAGGTAGCTTCCTAGAAGAGGTTTGAGATCATTTAAGGGATTTGGCTGATCCATCTACAAACAAAAAACCCCAAATAGATGAAGAATATATGTTGCCAATATTTGAACATATATATGGATGGGCACCCTATAGGCTAGTACACAAATCTGCATAGCTAGAATAGATAGTTTAGATGAAAAATAAGCCCTAAGTCAAAAAAAAGGAGGATAAGGAGTAAGATGGATTGACTTTGGAAAATTGGAAAGGTTTTTACTGACCTGAAGGAATAGAAAAAAAGGTTCATTTTTTCAATACTAATGCTAATACATCATTTCAACACTAATAATAATTTCGATACCAATTTTCAATACAAAAATACATTTTTTGAGTGTTGTTACATAGGGAAATAGCATGAAATACCACTGCCTCTGAAGAATTAACACAACATAAACAATACACAACATTAGCACTGCTCCCAAACACAAACTACAATATAAAAAATGAGGAACTCTGAAGAAGAAAAAGGCTAACGTATGTCATGAAGTCACTGTATGGCAGAAAGAAAAGACAGACTGACCACATGGCAAGAGCAAGGGATGAAGAATGAGTAGACCAAGTACTCCATCAGTACTCTTATGATGCAAGGAGAGATTCATGAGGAAGGTGTCTGACATCATAAGTGACCTCATATAGAGAATGTTTGATAGAACATTACACAGAAGAGGAAAACAGATGGGATACCATCAACATCACTGGAAGGAATTCCTGAATTGATAAGTGTGTAGATTTCAGTATCTGAACATCTCTAGGGCTTGGCACTACATAAAAATGTGTTTAAATGTTGAACATATATATGATTACTTCTAATAGTTAACAATTCTCATCAGTTTAAAATGAGACACTTTTCCACAGTCCACTTCACTACCTACCAGTAGCCAGTCACAGCCAGATTGGCCCTCACAATGTTCTTTCTAGAGTAACAGGGATTTTTCAGACTGGGTTAATTCAACTGAAAGTTTACTCTGAAGACTGACAACCTCATTCATTCATTCTTTCAACTCTTATTTGCTGAATGCTGTGGGATAGTCTCATTCTTAATATTTGCTTACCAAGAGTCTAGCACATCTCTGGTCAATGGAGATACTTAAATGCTTGGTGATTGATTAATAGTGATTTCCTTCTAAAGCAACCACCTGTACTCTGAGAAAAATGAAGAGAAAAAAAAGGAAAATGAAGAGGAGGAGCACTGTGGGAGCTCATGTCAAATAGCTCCTCTTTTCTGCACAAAATAAGAATAAAAACTCACTTTATTCCTCTCTAGGATCCACTCCTGGATCCCCGGATTTTCTCTATCTTCCAACAGTAGCTTTAATAACCCAGATAGGTCTCTCTGCCTCTGATTTTTCACACTGGAAGTACATACCTTCCCTATAATCTTTTCCTCAGTTGCCTGGTTTCTTCTAGCACTTTCATTTTAAGGAAGGCCCCCAAGTCACGATGTTTCCATCTTTTTCTAGGTCCTACTCTCTACACTCCAGATGATTTCTACAATGTGGGCATCAGGTACCTTCTCCTCCTCTCCACACAACTCTCCCTTCAGCTTCCTTTTAGGTGTTGTCTTATACTATTAGAATGCAAGTTCCTTGAGGACTTGTTTCTCTACTTGCTTCATGCTTGCTCAACTAGGAAAATGCCCATCAGAATAGGAGAGCCAGATTTTGAATAGGACAGCTAAATGGCATAGAGCACAAAGCGAAATCATGAAGACTGAAATTAGCTCTGTAACCCTGGTCAACCCACTTAACCTTTGTTTTTCTCAGTTTCCTCATCTGTAAAATCAGAATACTAATAGCATCTACATCCTAGGGTGGTTGTAAGGATCAAATGAAATAATAGGTGTAAAGACCTTAGCAGACTATCTGGCACACAGTAAATACTATATAAATGTTAGTTATTATTATTATCATTACATACATAGACTGAGCAAAAGACAGTTCACTATTGTCTATGAAACTTTTTATTGCAATGGTCCTTTATATTTTTACATATATTTTGTTCTTAGCACAGTGTTTGGGGCATAGAAAAGTATTAACAGGAGTTTGTTGACTTGTCATCTGCAAACAGTGGGGAAGGAAAAACTAGGGTTGAGAGACTGAGAAAAGGAATAAAATAATTACAAAAATATTATAGAAAATAGACAAAAACTGAATTATATCTTTGTCATTAGACATGCTATTAGACATGGTTACCTTGTCCCAAAATATGTCTGTCTTATAGACTTGATAATTACTACCTTTACATAAAACCTTTCAATTCTAAAGGATTAAAATGAAAATGAAAATACCTCATTGAGATAATATATAGCCTGAAACTCTTTCACACAGGATTTAACCAAATAATCAATCAACAAATATAAGTGGCTAGTATCAGATAATTTTCCATCTCAAATGGGAGAGATAGCAAGAGGGTTTAACATATATCGAATTACTTGGAGGTGGAAGGTAAATGATGGAGAAAAAAAAATTGGAACACAAAGTTTTGCAAGGGTGAATGTTGAAAACTATCTATGCATATATTTTGAAAATAAAAAGCTTTAATCTTAAAAAAATGATATTCAGGAAGGAACTAGATCTCTGAAACTGGGAAAAGTTTTGCTACTGGGTCAGGGGAAAACTTAGAAAGAGTAGGATGTAAAAAACTTTACCAACTTCACACCTTTGCTTAGGATCATCCCGGTTGACTTTCACTTGTCTTCAGCTCTGTGTAAACAAATGGAAACTTGCTTGGAGGAATTTTGTTTTTGTGGTTGTATATGTAGGCAGAGTTATAAGAACTGAGCTCTATGATACACACAAATACTGCTATTCACAATTTATTCATTAAAAAAATACAAGGCAAACTAAACATGTTTCTTCCTCAGAGAATTGGTGAATTGTGATATCTCTGTAATTACTGCTTTTGTCAATGGGTGGTCTTTCATGTAGATACTTTAAAAGTGAAAATGCTATTAGTCAAAAAGTTTTCATTAGTTCCAAGCTTGCTCAAGTGGAGAATGCTAATCAACATAAAGAGAGCCAGAATTTAGATGTGGCCCATAATATACATACACAGTCAGCATGAGATAATTCAGTATTCTCTATGAAATTTCCCTTCCCAGTGGTACCTTGTTTTATATATTAAAGTTCTAAGTATTGAAAGGCACTTAAAAATTAGAGAAGATTATGAAAATCATATATTGATGTGATATACATAGTAATCTCTCCCTGTTGCCACCTTTCTCTTTGAAACATTCATTTATTCTCCATGAAATCCCTATCTACAATTTCTAGGAATAAAAAATTGATTTTTTTCTTATTAAAAAAAATAAATACTCTTGTTTCAAGTAAATGAAATTTGAGTCATCAGTAACAGCCTGAAAATTTAGGAAAGGAGGTTTATAACATAGTATTGTGATATAATTCTAAAATAAATTCATCAGTTGTTTTATTTTTCCTCCCTCAGAGCACAGTTATTGTCTGTCATATAATTAAGTGAATATTCCAGAAACTGAATACACAAAGCAGCAGGGAGTATAGACAAGAACATAAGTTTTGTGTTGACTATAAACCTTTTGGCTTCCCATGGTAAGAAAATACTGTCTAATGCATTGGAAATAGAGTTGTTTTTTGTTTTGTTTTGTTTTTTCTAAAGAAAGAGAAGGAGGAATAACAAGAACAAAACTATACCAATGTGCCTCAGCCTGGGTGTCAATCAATTTGCATAGTATCTGGCCAATTTTACACCATTTTGCCTATAGTTCTAGTTACATTTTTGATTATTCACTGAAATAATTACAAGTATTTTAAGATCATAATGTGAGCTGAAAGATAACTGCAAACGGATGACATATAAAAAGAAAATAAAGTGTCATTTGAAGTAGCCAAAACAACTTTGTGCTAGTACTTTAATTAGGGAAAAGATTTTGAAAAATAATGCTTTAGGGCAGCTAAATGGTGCATTGGATTGAGCACGAGCACTGAAGTCAGGAGGACCTGAGTTCAAATGGGATCTCAGACACTTAAAACATCCTAACTGTGTGACCCTGGGCAAGTCACTTATCTCCAATTGCCTCAAAAAAAAATAATGCTTTCTTATTTTTCTCTCCATTTATAGTATCTCAGGATTATATAGACAATGAACAATATTGGTGTTTACATGCTACTGCCTAAGGATGGTTACTATAAGACCTTATCCCGGTCTTTTTTTTTTTCCCCTGTTCCAGACATAGTCAATATCCTGTGCCTGTAGGCTGTCAATATTGCAGATAAGCAGGAATTTTCTTTAATTAGTAAATGCATTTTCCTCCAAACCAATTGAATGTTATGAAGAGTCCACTGGTTCACAGACACAACTGGAAGCAACCTAACAGTAGATTTGCCCCAGGAGTGTACTGGAGCCAGATGTAACTAGGTTGCCAGAGGCCATTGTTAAATTTTAAGCATGAGCATTTGTATCCCAGAAATCAATCACGGCTTCATTCATTGCTTTATTGATTGTCTAGACTTTTAAAAGTGCTAATGATGCAGATAAAAGTGTGTATGCACATATTTTTCTCTTGGAGAGAATACACTAACATGCTCTATAAACATCAGATGAGATTAACAGCAGTTCAAGAGAAGGCTCAGGGAATTTCCAGACAAAATATCTGGTAATGTAGAATAAAAACAACAATAGGTATTTATACAGCACATGAAAGTTTGCAAAGTGTTATTATTTGCAAAGTGTCCATTGTCACATTTGAGATTTAACCACATCGAAGAAATTAGGTCTGGACCCACACCTAATACCACATAACAAGATAAGATCTAAATGGGTTCATGATTTAGATATAAAGAGTGATATTAAAGCAAATTAGAGGAACATAGGATAGTTTACCTCTCAGACCTGTGGAGATGGAATAAATTTATGTCCAAAGAACTGGAACTCTTAATTGAACACCAGACAGATTATTTTGACTATATTAAGTTAAAAAGTTTTTGCACAAACAAAACTAATGCAGACAAAATTAGGAGGGAAGCAATAAATTTCGGAAATAGGATTCTGATAAAGGCCTCATTTCTAAAATATATAGAGAATTGTTTCATATTTATAAGAATTCAAGCCACTCTCCAATCAATAAATGGTCAAAGGATATGAACAGACAATTTTCAGATAATGAAATTAAAACCATTTCTAGTCATATGAAAAGGTGCTCCAAAACACTATTGATCAGAGAAATGTAAATTAAGACAACTCTGAGAAACCATTACACACCTGTCAGATTGGCTAAAATGACAGGAAAAGATAATAACAAATGTTGGAGGGGATGTGGGAAAACTGGAACACATATATTGTTGGTGGAACTGTGAACGGATCCAACCATTCTAGAGAGCAATTTGGAACTAGGCCCAAAAAGTTATCAAACTGTGCATACTCTGACCCAGCAGTGCTTCTATTGGGCTTATATCCCAAAGAGATTTTAAAGGAAGGAAAGGGACCCACATGTGCAAGAATGTTTGTGGCAGCCCTTTTTGTAGTGGCTAGAAACTGGAAGCTGAATGGATGCCTATTAATTGGAGCATGGCTGAATAAATTATGGTATATAAATGTTATGGAATATTATTGTTCTATAAGAAACGACCAACAAGATGATTTCAAAGAGGCCTGGAGAGACTTGCATGAACTGATGCTGAGTGAAATGAGCAGAACCTGGAGATCATTATACACGGCAACAACAAGATTACATGATGATCAATTCTGATGGACATGGCTCTCTTCAACAATGAGATGATTCAAACCAGTTCCAATTGTTCAGTGAAGAAGGACATATACACCCAGAGAGAGGGATATGAAATGTGGCCAACATTTTCATGCCCTATTGATGTGTGCTTGCATTGTTTCCTTTCTCAGATTTTTTTTTCTTGTAGACATGATTTTTCTTGCATAGCAAGATAAGTGTGGAAATATGCATACATATATTCGATTTGTCAAGTATTTTAACATAATTAACATAGTGGACTTGTTGCCATCTAGGGGAGGGGTGGGGACTAGCGGGGGAAATTTGTAACAGAAAGCTTTGTAAGGATCAATGTTGAAGAATTATACATACATATGTTTTGCAAATAAAAAGCTTTAATTAAAAAAAGAGAGATTTAACCACATCCTTAATCTGATCCAACCACCTCAATTTACAGCTGAGGAAACTGAGATCGAGAGATATCAAAGGATTTGAAGTCAAGTCATTTGACTCCAGAGCCAGTGGGATTTCCAATGTATCATAGATTATCTATTTTATTATTTATAAGAACTAATAATAGATAACATAGAGGTAGTAGAAAAAAGATATACACTTTTAACACAAAAACATCCCCTCCAAAAAAAAAAAAAAAAGATACACATTTTCCAAATATGAATATAGACCTGCTTAATGCTGAAGAAATGCTTCCATAGCCTTAGAGGGAGTAGCTAAATAGTGTCCACCAATTTAATGAGGGTTAAAAAAAAACAGGACACACTATGTCTCATCTTATGTCTCATCATTTCTTCCTTCAAATATACTAAACAAATTTTAACAAGTTTCTAGTTTCTTTATCCCTAATGTAAAAACAAGATTCATGCTGAAAGGAATTGAAAGGATCCTAAAGGAATCTTAAGTCAGCCTCTGGGAGGACTCTAAAGAACATGTGTTTCCAATCAATCAAGTAGGTTTTTTTAAGCATAGGAATTAATTTAAAAACAAAACAAACAAAAAACTTTTACATCTTTAGTGCTTGATAGATAATTTTGACTATATTAAGTTAAAAAGTTTCTGTACAAACAAAACTAATGCAGACAAGATTAGGAGGGAAGTAATAAATTAGGGAATCATTTTTAATTTTAAAGATTCTGATAAAGGCCTCATTTCTAAAATATACAGAGAATTGTCTCATATTTATAGGAATTCAAGCCATTCTCCAATCGATAAATGGTCAAAGGATATGAACAGACAATTTTCAGATGATGAAATTAAAACCATTTCTAGTCAAATCACTATTGATGAGAGAAATGCAAATTTAGACAACTCTGAGGTACCACTACACCCCTGTCAGATTGGCTAAAATGACAGGAAATGATAATGACGAATGTTGGAGGGGATGTGAAAAAACTGGGACACTGATACATTGTTGGTGGAACTGTGAACGGATCCAACCATTCTGGAGAGCAATCTGGAACTATACTCAAAAAGTTATCAAACTGTGCATACCTTTTGACCCAGCAGTGTTTCTAATGGGCCTATTTCCTGAAGAGATCTTAAAGGAAGGAAAGGGACCCACATGTGCAAAAATGTATGTGGCAGCCCTCTTTATAGTGGCAAGAAACTGGAAACTGAATGGATGCCCATCAATTGGAGAATGGCTGAATAAATTATGGTACATGAATGTTATGGAATATTATTGTTCTATAAGAAACGACCAGCAGGATGATTTCAGAGAGGCCTGGAGAGATTTGCATGAACTGATGCTGAGTGAAATGAGCAGAACCTGGAGATCATTATACACGGCAACAACAAGACTATATGATGATCAATTCTGATGGACATGGCTCTCTTCAACAATGAGATGATTCAAACCAGTTCCAATTGTTCAGTGAAGAAGGACATATACACCCAGAGAGAGGGATATGAAATGTGGACCACAACATAACATTTTCATGCTCTATTGATGTTTGCTTGCATTGTGTTTCCTTTCTCAGATTTTTTTTTCTTGTAGACATGATTTTTCTTGCATAGTAAGATAAGTGTGGAAATATGTATACATATATTCGATTTGTCAAGTATTTTAACATAATTAACATGTAGTGGATTTCCTGCCATCTAGGGGAGGGGTGGAGACTAGGGGGGGAACATTTGTAATGGAAAGCTTTGTAAGGCTCAATGTTGAAGAATTACCCATACATATGTTTTGCAAATAAAAAGCTTTAATAAGAAAAATACATCTGTAGTGCTTGGTTAACTTTAGGTGCCTAATAAATGCTTGTTAATTTGAAGCCATGAAAAGATATAAGCAAGGATATCTAAGGAAAGCAGCCTATCAGATAAGAAAGGGCTTCCCAGGGTGAATGGCAATAAAGCAACTGCACAGCTGGGGCCTCAGCAATAGCTGCAGTAAATAATCAAGGAGTTCTTAGACCAAGCTAGGAAAAAAACTGATGGAGTTTGGGAGCAGAAACTATAACATCAAAGTGGGATATTTTGAACTAGCAAATAGGAGATGATGACAAGAAATGGGAACTAGATTGAAAGCATAGAGTATAAGAGTATCATCAGGCACAAACTCCAGAGAAAGAAAAAGCAGCAGACTTCAGAGTAGCCCTGAATCTTCTGGAACAATGTGCAAGACAGGGACTTGATTGATTGATTCTTCATATGAATTCTCTGGGGATTATGACTTGACTCTCAGGGCTGGGGGAGTAATGAGAAAGGGAATGGTCCTTATTATATATTGAGTTATAATTATTCTCCTTCCAGACATAATAATAAAAGTACCTTTTCTGTTCTTTGAGTAAATATCTTGTATATTCAGAATTCAAAATTATTCTAGGATAGGATTTCAGATTTTGATTGAAGTGTCTTGAAAATTCATAATTGAACCATTCAACATCTTGCTTTCATAAATCATTTCAATCTGGCTTCCTAATATAGTCTCAAAAGACACTAAAATCTTTTTACTCAAATGAAAACACATTTTTTGGAGGGAGCTGACATTACTCCACTGATTCAATTCACATGTAATATTGTATTTAACCTTCTATTTTCTACAGAGAGAATGCTTGATCTGTAGTCAGAGGATGGAGATTCATTCAAATACCAGTTTTGTTACTTATTATCTGTATGACTTTGAGTTAGTCACTACATCTTTCTGGGTTTCAATCCACATATAAAAATAAAGGGTTTGGACTATCAAATATCAAATACCAATATCAAAAATCAAAATATCAAAGTTAACTTCCAGATATTCCAGTTCTTCTTGAACTTGAACTTCCAATTTAATTCCACATAATATTAAAATTATGATTCTATGAATTCTTTCCTCTCAATTATTGAAATAATACTTCAGAATCTACTACTGGCTTCTGTTTTGATGCTCCAGTAACTCATGGAACTTTCCCTTCCTTCCATAATCCTAAAAATAAAAAGCAACACTTTCTTTCCAGAGACTACTCCCTAAGAACTACTATTATATCCTTTGCATAGAATTATTCTGATTCTTTCACCCTGTGCCTCCCAGATGTTGCAGAACCTATTTTAAGAGTTTTCATACAGTTCTCATCTCTTTCTATCTTGTAGTTCATGCCATTAAAAAAAAAAGTAGTTTTTAAAAATTCAGGCAATTTCCTTACACAATTGAAAAGCCTCTTACTTCCCTCATGGGGACACTGTGATGATCAATTAAGTTTGAAAAAAAAACATACAAAGTATTTTGAAGTCTTTGAAGATGAGTTTTATGATAAACATAAGATATTTTTATTATATTTCTCCCGTCATAGATTTAATTTCCTATTCATAATTCCTTCTTAATTTCACTGTAAAATGGAATTCTGCTGAACCTGAGTTTTTTCCTTAGACTGTCACTTCAATGTGAGCATCATTTTTTTTCTGAATTAAAATTCTATTTATCCAGTGATCTAACATGTATGATGAAATAATAATAATAAAAAAAACAACTACTGCCCAGAGAATGATAACTTTATTTTAACCAATCTGAGTGTTTTTAATGTTCACTCTTAAACTTCTTAGACCCTACATGACACTAGTTTTTACTGGGATATCATCTATAGAAAGAAGTGAACAACTTATAGAGATGAACATTTAGCAAAAATAAGGGATTTTGAGATAATCAAGGAGAAAATTATTTCAATTGAATTTCTGCCTATTATTTTGTTTTTTAGGGCCCAAACCAATTTTGAAAAACACAGTGGAAATATTTGCAATGTTTAACTTACCAAACTAGAAAATGTACAAAATATAATTTATAAAGCATTTTAAATGAAAATGATGGACAAAACTAAAGGACTAAAATAGCATAGTGTTGCAAAATTAGAATTCTTAGCCAATAACAAATTTAGATACTTAGGATATGTATCAAATCAAAATAAAGCATTATTACATAAAAATAGTATATGAGTATATACTTACCCAATAAGAATTATAAAATTTGAAGTCTGGCAATATGGTAAAAGATATGAAAGAATGTATATATCATTTAAGTAATAATAACTTGTTACAAGTTATTTTACATTTGTGAAGTGCATATTAATCCTCATAACAATCACATAACTTGTGATGTGAAACAAATAATATACTTCCCATTTTGATAGTTCAAATATCTTAACCAAAGTTACCTAGCAAGGCAACATAAGCCTACAATTCATATCATCTGTTTCCAGTTCTGTTTTTTCTTTATTCCTTGTTTACTTCACACTAATATTGAGTGAATATTCTTATACTTATTTGCTGCTATTAGGTTCTATTAGCCTTTGAAAGGACGGGGGGGAGGGGAATCTTTTTTCCATTGCTGTTCCTAGTACAATAGTCAAAAAAGACAAGGTAAAATATACTCAAAAATAAAGATTAATGGAAAATCTATTACAGTTTAGAATTCTAAACCTCAAAAGGTGATTCTACTAGTCCACATTGTCTGTGATTATAATAGTTCTGGATAGGAGTCAATTGAGGGCTCTTTCCCCTCATTTCCATTTTGCTACTGCTGGATTCAGAATAGAATAAATTAGTTTATCTTTTCACTAATCTAAAATCTTTAAGGTAGTGAGTGGCAGGTAGAAGGACAGTGATGTGCCATTTAAACACTCACCACATGGTGCATTTTATTAATTTTTTTTTCATTTTTTTTTTTTTTGCTGAGGCCACTGGGGTTAAATGACTTGCCCAGGGTCACACAGCTAGGAAGTGTTAAGTGTCTGAGACCAGATTTGAACTCAGGTCATCCTGACTTCAGGACTGGTACTCTATCCACTGTGCTACCTAGCTGCCCCACATTTTATTATTCTTTATGACACATCTGATGAAACCAGATATCTGTACTGATCTCTATGTCACATGTTTATAATTAACATCTTTCACTCACTGTTTTCAAATAGCTCATAATACACATGAGACATAAGCATGTTCATAAGTTTTAGTAGTCAGAAAAAATGCAAAGAGATGGAGCCCAGTCATTTCTTTCTCAGGGCTTTGAGGCATCTCACTAATCTTTTTTTCTTTAGTTTTGTAAGAACTAACCTCAAGAGAAAAAGGCTTATTTCTATATCCTTTAAAGGAAATTACAGAAATTTTATAAAGGTTTCAATAATTATGCTTTAGGTATTGATCACTCTCCCTATTCCTGAAAATGACATACATATACTATAAATAACATATAGTAATTTAAAATAATCAGTACATATCAAAAGTGATATTATTAAACCAACATATTCAGTTTTCAGGGAACTACTATTCCGTTAGGAACATAAACTGTGATGCCTAATAGCCAAAAGCCAAGTTATTAGAATTTCAGTAAATGTTATCTGAAGCTACCAGAGCCAGAAATTCAGTCTTTTCAGAAACGAGGAAAACTATGTATTATATAAAGCTTCTATAATTAGTGTTCCCACTTCTAAAATTATAATCAATGTGATAAAAATAGATGTGAAATATCAAAAATGCATGTATGTGGCTCTGGATTATACACATTCTATTTTTTGCATTATAGATTTACACAAATACTATAATATTTTGACTGGAGCTAATGTTTACCCGTGAGCTCAATGTGTCTTAAGGGGTGAAGGGGAAGGCATTCCCTCACACACACCCCTAACACCCC
>JAJPUD010031228.1:0-12659 GCA_023553655.1 Myrmecobius fasciatus | reverse complement strand
CTCTTTACAACTAGACGTCATCTGTCTCCCGACAAGGTGGTTGTCTGATAAGTCTGGAAATCCTTATCAGCCAATCAGCTCTCCTGGAAATCCTTATAGGTCAATCGGCTCTCCTGGAAATCCTTATAGGCCAATCGGCTCTCCTGGAAATCCTTATCGGTCAATCGGCTCTCCTGGAAATCCTTATCGGTCAATCAGCACTCTTTTCAAGAAAATGTCACGTGGGTGCTTGAATCTCAAGTATAGGGAACCCAGGAAACGATGCTCAGTCTCAACTCAAGAACAGAATGAAGACTGAGACCACCAGCATATTTGTTTATAGATCTACCCATTAATGCTGGTTAAGCCCAGTTCAGATTGGTGGTCAGCAAACGAATGCATTTACCAATTCATTTTGTTGATACCTCCACATATGAGCTAATAATGAAGTTGCTTATCAAATTTTCCCACTAGGGGTCTGTCATATATGGAAACTTCATCTTTTTCAGTTGTTCATAAAAACATTTGTTTACTAACCTATATTACAATAAACATTTCTTAATACTGGAAAACAAATTATGAGATACAAATATCACAAGACGTCAAAAGAAAATAACGGTCTGATTTTTTAACATGGAGTCAAACATGCCACAGGCAACACACTTATTCTTATTCCACTGAATGCTTCTTGCCCAAGTTGACATGTTTAGTTATCTTGAAATCACTGGGTACTAGAATATTTCTGGTCAAGGACCAGTGCTCACAGGTCTCTCTCTGTTTCTCCCTCACCTACCAGGAGCTGGGGACTTGTTTGGGGATTTCCTAATCAGAATTTGATTTGGGGTGGTTTCTAAATCTTTATGGAAAAGGCTTTATGGGGGTGGGGGTGATATGTCGTACTTCTTCCTGCTACTCTACCCTCTTGACTCTGCCTTCCTGAAATACTTTTCATTTACCAAATATCATTTCTTTGAAGTAGGAACATTTCACAAATTATCGTGTTGGTACTTTTAGAAAAAACAAACAAACACACACACAAACACACAACGAACAGACAACACAATGACATTAAAGAATTAATCGTTTTCTTCTTCTGAACTGCCTTCTTCTTCAAGAGGCAGGGCTCCCTCTCTTTCAGGATCTGCTATTCGGACTATTTCAATGAGTGAACTTCTAAAAAGAGAGCTCATGTATTGCGGAACGAGTAAGATGAACTGGTGGTGAGGTGGGCAATTGGCTAACCGGAGGATCATGTCAATGGCAGTTTTTCTTTGGCTTCTGTTCAAGTGTTCATCAAAAAAATCCAGGCACCTGAAAGGTGGTTCTGTGATGGCCCATAAGTTAAGAATTAATAAAAAGTTGGAAAGAGTGACTGTATCATATGAGAAGGCTTGTATGATATCCCATGCCTCTCTGCTCTCCCTTGCAGGCTGGATAGTTATAGAAATGGTCTCATTCTCATGATCCACCTGTATGTCCCCACAGAAAGACCAGTCACCTAGTAATCTGTCAAAGGAAAGTTTGAAGTGCGTGGAAACAATTTTTCTCTGTTTCTTGTACAACCCATCTTTCTGGGTTGCCATTCTCTTCAGGTTGCTGACAAGTTTTTTCAGATTCTTCACTTGACCGTTTATTTCGGCACATCTGTCTTTCAGCTCTAGGTATTGCTTCTTGATTTCATCCTGGTCTCCATGAGTAGAGATTTCTGACGTTATCCTCTCTTTTACCATATTGATTTCTTCATTAATAACAGAGACCGATCTTGTCACTTCTATACGTTCAGGACATATGTGTTTGGCCAGAGGTATCTCCTTCTCCAGTTCTCTCTTCTTCATGTCCAGCTCCTCTTTAATGTCTCGGATATAATTTAGGTGGTGCTCAAGCCTAGTCTCACAATGTCTCACGGAATTGTGGCGAATGCTCATTTCTGAACCAGCCTCATTTCGTTCTTCCACAAAGGATTCGGATAAATTTGAAATTTGATGAAATTTGGGCTGAAAATCTTTCAGTTTCTGTTCACTATTTAGTCTCACTTGTCTTAAGTTCTCCATCTCCTCCTTTCGAGTTTGAAATTTTTTCTCAACTTCTTTGATAAGGTCTTTGATTTGCTGAGTTTCACTTTCTAAAACTGAGATTTTTTTGGACTGTTTTTCCTTTTCATCCTCCAGATCGTTCATTTCTGAGGTGATATTTATTCGTTCAAGACACATTTCATTCACATTTTTGTAATGACTAGCCACAGTTTCTCGATTCTTGCTGATGTCCTTTTCAAGTGAGTCAACACGTTGCCGAAATAGAGACAACTGAGCTGTTTTATTTTCCACTTCTTTCTCCAAATGACTTATTTCAATGTCCGCATCACCCAAGTACGTAGGTCTCGATTGTTCACATGGGCAACAGCATCCCTCAAATACTTCATCGCCACCGACAGTTAAAATTTTGCGACAGTTCTTGGGGAATTCCTCACCCTGCATCACCGCATGGGCCATAGAGGTATTTTTAGCGAGCAGCACAGACTGTATGGCCTTCGTGGCGATCAAAGTATTAGCTACCACTGTGTCACTTATTTCTAGAGTTTCCAGAACGGTTGGAAATTCTGGGTGATCAGCTGCTCTGTCTGTTACATCGCACAACTCACAGTCAAATGCTGACACGATTATCTGTGGTTGTGGAGAGCCTGATGGATAAAAGTGTTTCATCAGCTCCTGAAGAATTCGCTCATCATGGCGGTTGTCACAGAAAAAGTGAAGAAGAAGGCCCCTCAAGCAGCACTCAATAGCCAAAGCAAATTCGGGGTCCCGGAGACGAATGCATGCTCCTAGTGGGCCTAGTGGTTTGTGAGTAAAGTGCCCCTGTCTGTAGGCATTGTCTACTGCTTCGACGAGGGCTGAGATCTGGGGTCCAAATCGTTTCAGTGGCTCACATTTACAGTCTCTCCAGTGGCTTAGCTGCTTTTGCTCCTCCATCAGCATTTGCTGTGCCTCGGATTCTTCTCTCTTAAATCGAAAAAGTTCCTCATTGTCTTTTTCTACCATTCTCTGAATAAGGTCTATATTTTGAACAAGTGAACCTTCTTGCTCCGTGAGGTTCTTTAATCTTTCCTTCAACATGGAACTGTTTTTCTGCCTTTCCGGTTCTGTTAGTTCTAGATTTGTTTTCATGTTTTCACTTTTCTCCTGGAGCTGTCTGGCAATTCTTTCTAATTTATTCAATTCATTTTGGGAAAGATCGCATAAAGATTTCACTTGACTATAGGCCTTATCTATTTTCTGGGCATTTTCACTTGCTTCACCGTATTCGTGCTGTAACACAGCTTTGTCTTCATTTAACCTTTCCATGTTTCTGAAAGTCTTTTGCAGCCTCTTTTCTGCTTCACTAAATCTGGACTTTGAAGCCTCCAGTTCCTGTCTTAATACTATGCCACACTGTTCTTCAACACTCAGATTATTCATCTTTTCATTAAGCTCTCTTTCAGTTTCGTTCACAATCGCCCAAGCCAGCTCACGTTTCAAGTTTTGGAATTTCTCCTTCATAGAAACCAAATTCTGATAATGCCACTCTACTCGTGCGCTCTCACATTCGAGGTGCTCCAGCTGCTCTTTCCTTTCGTCTACCTTATGCTGATTTTCCGCTTTTTCCTGCCAAATTTCTGAACACTCTTCTCTCAGCTGCTCAAGCCTGGTTGCTTTCAGAAGTAATTCGTATCTGTCACGTTCATCTCTGAAGTGCAAAAACTGCCCACTTAGCTCTTCATATAAAATAGCCACGGGATTGTCTACTCTTATGTTAAAGTGGTCAAGAATGGCTGCAAGTTCAACTCCCTCAGAAAAAACCACGTGTCCTTCCTGGTCTTTTAGTCGGAGACTGGGATCCTTATCTACACAGATGCAGCGCTCTACAGTTATCGAATCCCCAAAAACTTCCGGTTTAAAAGCATTTTCGCCTGCGTTTCTTAAAGTAATGGAGATGTTAGCGCAAGTCTCTCCTTCTTTCACGAAATGGCTGACAGGCCGTCCTAACGATTTCCCACCCAGACCAATTATAAGGGCGATCAGCAATGAGCTCTTCCCCCTGGGTCCCACCACGAAGTTGACATGGGGCCCAAATCTCACGGGTCCAAGCTGGGAAAAGCCCATAAAATTCTCCACCTCAATACTCTCAATGGTACCCACTTCCCCTGAGGCTGACTCAGAAACTGAACTTTCGCGAGACACATTCTGGAGGAACACCAGCTCCCGGTCACTCGTGTAACCCTCTGCCCCTCGCCTCCTTGACCCCTCCCCTGAGGTAGATGGTAATTCAAAATCCTCGGGTCTCTGCGCCATTTTGTCAGTGACAGAAAAAGCCTGCCTGGGTGGGAGGACTCTTCTGAAGTCACTTCCTTCTCCCTGGCTGCCCCACCCTTCCCAAGGAGGCTCAAGGGACTCTAGGGAGTATCTATGCCCTCAGCCGGACACTCGACACTCGGGCCCCGATTTCCTATTCTAAGTCAGCAGAGACAGA
Source organism: Myrmecobius fasciatus (assembly GCA_023553655.1). NCBI lineage: Eukaryota > Metazoa > Chordata > Mammalia > Dasyuromorphia > Myrmecobiidae > Myrmecobius > Myrmecobius fasciatus. The sequence continues at coordinate 8,177 of JAJPUD010031228.1, read as the reverse complement.
CAAGGTAGGCCCTCCCTCAGAATTTCCCCAGGGGCGGGAAAACGCCTCAAGGTCTAGGCCCCAAGCCGTCAGGGCGGAGCAGAGGCCCCAACAGCCCTAAAAGCTCTAAGGGTTTCCAGCCCAGCCCGATGACACCCCGCAGCCCACTCACGACCACAGGAGTCCACGCCAGTGCCTCCCCGACCTGCCCCCGGGACTGCGACTCCCTCACCACTCAACCCGACACGGCCAGCAGCTACAAGGCACAGACCCAAACATGGCTACCGAGCTGCGGCGGGGAGCAACAGGAAGGAATGGGGAGCAACAGGAAGGAACGGGGAGCAACCGGAAGTAAAGGGGCGGAGTCGGAGCTCTGGAGTGCGCCTGCGCCTACAGCTGTGCAGTACCTCCTGGCTTGTGCCCTCCCCCACCTTCCCCTCCCCACACCCTGGGCTGTGGCCCCAGGACCGCCAAAATCAGGTTTCCAGTGGGCAATGAGGAAATAGAGCCTCCCGTGCTCCCAGAGGAAGTTCATGTGAAGGGAAGATAGACTTTCAGCTCTAGGATTATTCATACCTCTGAACCCCTAGAGAGAGCACATCAGTAACTCTTCGATGAAACTACAGAGAGAGAATATGTGATTACTCATGGATGGCAAAACGGGAATACTCAGAGCTGAGGAGATAAGTCGCAATCTTCTACTACCCTTTCTCATGAGATTTAAATATGAATTTATGTTTGATACCTCTTAAATCTTGACTTCCAGATCTCTTCTCTTAGTAAGAGAGTAAAATGTTTCTTAAGGAGCTTTTGGCTCCATTTCATCCCCTCACTAGAACAAAGACATATACATATTCATATATTGATATACGTAAGTCACCAGAGACAAAATCATATATTTACATCCACTAAATACATGATTGCTTATATATATATATGTGTGTGTGTGTGTGTGTGTGTGTGTGACTATTGAGAAAATATGAGGGAACCTCATATATTGATTAATATCTAAAACGGGTATGTAAATAGCAAAGTATGAACAAGAAGGAAGGATGGAGATGTATGAAGAATACATATGAACACAAAGAGAGCATATCATTTCTCAAATATATGAGTACAGTGAGAGAAGAGCTGAGTATTCATACATGCCAAAATACACATGAAAGATAGGAATCCTCACCTATGAGGGGACATTTGCAAATGTTTCACCATCTTCTTGGTGAGATTTTCCTTAGGAATTAATTTTCTCGGCCCGCTTGGACTTTGGCTGCCCGACTTTCCCACTTCCCAAGTTAATCAGATGCTTGTGAAGAAGCTTTGCAGATATCCTTTGTTTCCTTACCATGATTACTCCATGATTACTTTCCAATTGTTTATGAAATGGTTGTCCCGGATGTCCCAACTGTGGATATGGATGAGTATAGGGGCAAGGGGGTTTCTGTGTGTTTATGTCTGTATAAGTATATTTTAACTTCCATCCCATCTTCTGGTGGATCCTTGACACACCAATGGGTGTCTACGTTTGGGAACCTGTATGATTCTATATGTCTGTGGGTGTACATATTCTACCTCTCAAGCGAATATTACTCAAGTCATTCTGAATTCATTTCTGAATATATTCTTTCCATTTGCCCACTCAACAAGCTATAGCCCAAAACAGAGGTTTTAAAAAGAGAAAGGGAAAAAAAAAGCAAAACACCACAGTTTAGTTCATTTCACACAGCTCTTGAGTTTCTAACACGATAATATACTTCATGTGTACTATTGGGTGTTTTGGTGCTGTTCAGCTCATTCTCCAGACTATAAATGCTAAGGGATCAAGGAGGGTCTTTTCACAACTTTGTATTTGTGTCACTGCACAGGATGAAGTTTCTCTTAATGATAGGTGCTTCATCCATGTTTTTTTTGGTAATCTCTTCATTCTGGAAAATAATTGGTATTAAGCCTGAAAACTGACTGAGAATGGGAATGCCTTTTTAGCTCGAGATTACCTTGCTGAATATATACTACAAAGAGACTGAAAAGTTTCATGTGATATACATGTTCCAAAAGACATAGTGTAGCTTTAAGTTCTTAAATTTTTAGGAGTTTAAAGTTTGGGGGGTATATAGATAGATTAATATGTGTGATATGTAATTATATATATACATATACATATATATGTATATATATTTTAACCCCAACACTATGTGGTCACAAAAAACCTAGAACAAAATAGAGCCCTGCTGATTTCAGAAATGGAAGAATGATTTTTCTGAGAGAGAGATGTATTGAGTTCCCACTCTATCTGTAGGTGTAAAATGAATGTTAATCCTTGACTACTACAAGCCCTGCCCTGTGCTAAGTGCTCTACCAAAATGATCTCATTTACTTCACACAGTGACACTGTGTGATGCTATTATGACGCAGATTTTTCAGGGAAGAAAACTGAGGCAGGCCTAAGGTAAATGAGTCACCTAGGATCTCACAGAAGTGATAACTGTCTAAGGCTGAATTAGAACTCTAGGGTTTATGACTTCAGGCTCAGTGCTCTATCTATTTTGCCCTGAATATTACAGGGTTAGAAGAAATGACAAATAGGAAGATTTGAAAGAAACTTGGGCAAACTTACAAAAATGAATGCAAATAAAACTAATAAAACATTGTGTAGTCTGACTACAAAAACCTAAATGAAAAGGAAAAAATGCTCTGTGTGTGTGTGTGAGTGTGACAGAGACACAGAGACACATGTACAGAGACAGAGAAAGAGACAGAGAGAGGGGAAGGGAGGGAAGGAAAGAGAGAAGGGAAGAGGATCTAATAGATCTGCTTGGAACAGATTTATCACATCATTCTCTCTTGGACTTTTGTTAGATTTGCATTAACTTTGTGGAAATATGTATGGAAGAATTGCACATGTTTGACATATATTGCATTAATTGCCTTCTAGGAGAGGGGTGGGGAAGGGACGGAGAAAAAAATTGGAATACAACGTTTTATAGGGGTGAATATTGAAAATTATCTATGCATATGTTTTGAAATAAAAAAGCTTTAATTAAAAAAAGATTTGCATTAGCTTCAACAACTATTTGCTGAAGTAAATTAAGTGGTTAAATGTGCAGACACTGAGCCGATTATTGAGGAAGTGTTCAGAGCCCTCCTGGTGATGTTGCTCTCCTAAAATTCTGACCTCACTTTGACAAATCACTGGATTTGGTTCCCGATTCTGGCCTCCTCAGGCTGTTGATGGCAGGAGACAGTCTCAGGCAGTCCATGAGGCTGATCTGTGCAGGTTGGGGGAGAAGCCCTCATTCCCTCAGTGGGCAGAACCCTACCAAGCTGCCCGAGGTGGGAAAGGAAAGGGCACGTGAGCTGGGCTCAAGGGGCTGCTTGTTCTTCCTTTCCTACCCTGATTCCCAGAGCTCCCTTCTGCAGCCCAGGCAGGTCCATTGGAGACCTGAAAATTCACCTGTGTGCTGTGGATAACCTGCACCTTACTTCCCATCACTGAAAGCCCATGTGTGGCATGTCTAGGGCACCCCTTTTCTGTCACTAGACCAGGAGTTCTCTGAGGGCACGAAAAAGGGACGTTGCCTAGACTGTCACCTCCAAGCCCCAGGAAAATGTTCAAGTAGGGCTCTGAGTGAAGGAGTTGGAGGTCATCCCCCTTATTTCCAAATAGAAGATACTCATTCAGGGAAGGGATTGGGCTTGCTAAGGGTCACTCTGCAAAGTGTGTATCCCTGCCTGGGGTACAAAGTGGTGAGGGGCTCGGTTTGCTTTTTACTTAACCCAGAGTCATAACTGAAGACTCCCCAAACTCCCAGCTCTATGGGAAACTTGCTCACCTACTTCTGGGGAGCCCCTTCCCATGAAGCCTGGCTGTGGGAAGAGGGAGAGACCAAGATGGAAGCCAGCTAGTGTGGCAGGCCAGAGAGACCAGGGCTCTAGACCTGGGTCTGCCCCTTTTCGGCTGCATGGTCTTGGTCGTGTCCTTGACCTCTTGTTGGCTCAGTTTCCCTTTTTTCAAATGAGGACGTTAGACCAGATGAGGTCTGAGATCTCTTTCAATTCTCCACTTCATCCCAACCTATAATAAGCCCCTTCAGACTCTATTCCCACAGTCATACACTCCCCTCCAAAGTTACCACAACAACCCGAACCCTGACTGAGAAAATGGTCCTGCTTCCATGCTTTCCCTTGGGGCAGCCCCCATTCCTCAAGTTCTGCCTTATTCTAAACCTAAAGATTGGAATAAAACCCATGGTTCTTCCTGGACCTGCTTCCTCAACCAGAGATGCCCCCCCATCTCCAGCACATTGGGACTGTCAGCCCTCGGGGCCCAGGGGGTATGGAATGGCAATGTGCAATAGAGACCCGTTGGGAATGGTTTCTCTTTGGGCAGGAGTCCTGGTGTCTGGAACTCACATTTGTCTCCCATGCTCAGGAGCCTGGGCCAGGGAGGGGGGGCGTTTGGTGGGTCCCCTGTTCTCTTTCATCTCTCAAATATCCCCTCCTGTTCATCAGAGTCCTTTTGGGCAGCCACCAGCCAAAGGAAGCCGAGTCTGGGCAAGGTAGAACCCCCACTGAGAGTGCACGGTCGGGGACATCAGCACCCACCTTGGTGAAACAGGAGTCTCCTTACCCCCAACTTTGCCCTTCCCTCCCCTGGCCTTCAGCAGGCCCCCCCACTCATCAGTCTTCCTGCAGTCAGCATCTTTCCCTCACACATCTTCATAGGCTCTTTCCCCCTTTCCCCACTCTTTCTCCTGCTCATGCCCCTTCCCCTACCACCACTACAAGCGAGTCGAGCTGCCATTGGGGTTCCCTGACTGTTGTCATTGTAAGAGCCAGGCAGGGAGGGAGAGGACTCCGGTGACCCCCTGCCGTCTGTGCAGATAGCCTTCTGTCCCCCTCCTCAAAACCCCTGGGGCTTTGTGTATTCTCACCCATGAAGGCTGAAATGACTCTTTATATTCCTATCTATGGGATTATATAACATATATATATCATATAACATACATATAACATATATGTACAATATGATTATATAATTCTACATAAACCAAAGACCCCCAATATTTCATTTATTTGTCTACAGGTACTCACATAATGCACAAAATGCAGAGTTTCTCTTCAATAAAGTATAAATAATTCATATTTCTGCACATTAATATATATAGAAACTATAATGATTCCTACATATGAAAATGGAAGAAATTCATATATATTACATATATACACATACATATATATATAGTCTCATTCTTTTTCTTCATTCCTATATAGATGTATTCATTTATCCTTGCTTTAAATTCATTTATCTGATATCTATATTCTAATTCCTTATCAACATTAGTAATCATTTTCTCTATTCCTATATATAAAAGTACTCACACACATTTACTCTCTGTTCATCTAAACAATTACCCATATTCTCTCTTTCATGGGTGTGTGTACAGGTATAAACTCTCCCCCAATTTTCACTGATGAGAGTTCTCCTATGTTCTCTCCATATACCTTAAAGTACTCTACTGCTTCTCTCCTTGTCAGAGAATATATGAAGACTCCTGTCCGTATACACAGAGAAGGTATCAGTACTCCTATATAACAATATAAACAGAGAATAAGGGTGCATGTACCTATAAAAGTATCAACTGAATGAGTCCTCACAGTGATGCACTTCTGTCTGAGACCACATTGGAACTCAGGATTTTCTGACTTTAGGCTCAGTGCTCTATCTACTCTGATACTTGGCTGTCTAATGGCATCTTCTTGTAACAGAATATTAGTGCGCTCTAAGCAATGAGAAATGGAAGACTTAAGAGAAATTTGGAAAGACAAAGAAATTTGAAAAGACATAAGAATACAGGGTAAAAGCAGTAAAACATTATGGAAGGGGGCAGCTAGGTGGCGCTGCAGTGGATAGAGCACCAGCCTTGAAGTCAGGAGGACCTGAGTTCAAATCGGATTTCAGACACTTCCTAGATGTGTGACCCTGGGCAAGTCACTTAACCCCAATTGCCTCAGCAAAAAGAAAAAAAAACCATTATGGAAAAGAATAATGCTATATGAAATTATTGTTAGGAATCTCTGTGTGCCTGGTCGAGAGAGAGAGAGAGAGAGAGAGAGAGAGAGAGAGAGAGAGAGAGAGAGAGAGAATCTACAAACAAAACAGACTCAAAGACACAGAGACATAAAAAAGAGACAGAGATACAGAAAGAGGGAGAGGGAAAGAGGGGAAAAGGAACAGAGAGAAGAAGGGAAAGGGGTAAAAAGGGAAGGAACCTCTTCCAACTGGGAGACATCAATAGATGTGCATTACTGAACTCTTTCCCTCATGGGCAGAACCCCACTGACCTGCCCAGGATGGGAAAGGAAGGGGCACCTGAGTTCTCAAGGGATTATCCCAGCTTCCTTTCCCACCCTGATTCCCAGATCCCATTTATGCAACCCAGAAAGGTCCCTTTACTCTGAACCTTGAAATTCTGTTTATGGTCTAATCCTAAATCAGGTTATGACATTTAGTCAGGAATAAAGCCCATGGACCTTTCTAGATTTGCCTGCAGTGCCAGTGATGCCCCCTATCCCACACCCGACTCACTTCATGAAGCTCATGGGGTTGGAAGGGAAGGCTCAAAAGTCTGTTGGTGCCATTTTCCACCTTTTTCCTATGTTTGGCACCTGGGCAGGGATCTTGGGATTTGTGTTTTCTAGCTACTAGTCTCATATATTCTGGAACTTGAGGCTTACAGTAAGGAGGAGGAAAGTTTGGGCTTGTCCCCTGGCATCTCTCACCCCTCAGATATCCACTCACTCTTCAAGGTTCTCAGGGAGCCACAGACAAGGGGAGCTGAGCCTGGCCAATGGGGACCTCCCCACTGAATGCCAGTGGCCACTGACATTAGTGCCCACCTTCTTGAGGAAGGAGAACCCCTCCCACCAAGGCTACCCCTCCCTCCACTGGCTCCCAGCAGCCATCCCCTTCACTCCCTCCCTGCAGTCAACATCCCTTCCCCACACTCTCTCTGCTCATCCCCTCTCCCCACCCCCAGCTGCTGAAAATGGCCAGAGCAGCCAGCAGCTTTCTAAGCCTACCAGACTCCCCAGTCTCCCTATCCTCCAATGCATCCTTCTTTCTGTCTGTCTGACCTTCTGTCCCTCCATCACCCTAATAAAACCCATTGGCTTTGCATATTCTTGTCCATGAGCAATAACAGTCTCTTTCCCTGTTTATGAGTACTGTTATACTTTATATAATTCATATATTTCATTCTTTATTTTTCTTCATGTTCATATATGTACAGAGAATATGACAAAAGATAAAAACTCACATACTTATATTCTTTATGTATTTGTAAACATCAATACCCAAATATCTTTCACTTATATTCAGATATATGGATTTAAATATTATCTCTCGATATTCATATATATGAGTACCACATATTAATATGGGTCATTCTCTCTATATGAGTACCGATTCTCTCTTTATTCATATATATGTATATATTATATATATACATGTATGTACAGATGTATATATATAATATACTTATACATACTATTTCTTCATATATTTGTACACAGGCACCATGTCCTCTTGATGCATTAATGAGTAGCTCGGTTTTCTATATTTCACAATTATCAATATAGAGACAACATAGGCAAGATATTAGTATTCATATATGAACAATGAAAAAGACCATAAGAGTATTCAGACCACACACCCACAGAGAGAGCATATCAGTAACTGCTATATAAGACTACAGAGAGGGAATAGGTGGTATCTCATAGATGACGCTATAGGAATATTCATATCTGAGGAGATGTCTCCCAATCTTCCACCAGCCTTTCCCATGAGATTTTAGAAATGAATCTGTGTTCTAAACCTCTTTGGCCTTGACTGCCTGCTCTCTTCTTTTACCAAATTAGTAAAATGTTTCTTGGGGTACTTCTGATGCCCCCTTTTCATTCCCTCAACTAGCACAAAATATGTCAATTAAAATTCAATCTGAGATGATTGTATTTTGCGTGTGTGTGTGTGTGTGTACGCACGTGTGCACTCTCTTCAGTTCACATTCCCTGTTTAATCATCAGTAGCACACTGGCATAGGACAGGTGAGAGTGAGTTGTAATGTAGGCTGCAGCTTTTTCTGTTGGTCTTTCTCATAGCTCTATGTTAACCTTGCATTTCCTCATCTAAGTTAGGCACTTCA
>JAJPUD010031227.1:0-12659 GCA_023553655.1 Myrmecobius fasciatus | reverse complement strand
TCTATTTGTTCATCTGTCCACCCATCTGTCCATCTGTCTATTTGTCCTTCTGTCCATCCATCTGTCTTTCTGTCTCTCTGACAGGGAAAGAAGGAAGGGAAAGGAATATGATGGCCCACAAGTCAGGGGGCAAGGACGCTATGTTCTAGGTTCTTTCAGATCATGGTGAACAACTCTTTCTGATTTCTACAAAACCCTCAGTCCCCACTTTACTGAGAAATAGAGGCTATCTTCACAGGATCCTGTATCCAAAGTAGATGGGCCTAAGGCCAGCTAGTCCAACCTCATTTTACAGATGAGGGAAACTGAGACCAATGCTGGAGACAGGATGTAAATCCAGCTCCTCCGACTCTGGAGCTGGGCTCTTTCTCCATCTGTCTTGAGCTGTCTCTTTTCCTGCCCTCCACCCCATTCTCCTCTCTTTTGCTCCAAGCTCCAGGCCAAGGTAGATTTCTCTTGTGTCCTTGAACCCAGCCCCTCTCACCTCCTCCTGCAGCTTGCCCCTTCAATCATTCTGGGCTTCATCCCCCTGTTCCATCTTTCCCCATGCAGTGGTCTCTGAGCACGCCCACATCTTCCTCCATTCCCATATTCTATGTGTGTTCTGGCCCTTCTCTCTCAGGGCCAGATGGCTCCATTGACCCTTGCAAGCTCTAAAATATTCTTAGGGAGTCTGTATTGCTGCCCTCTGGAGCCCCCCACCATTGTTGGAGGCCTGTAACTAGCCCAATTCTCCTTAACCTTTTAATATCAGAAACTTTACTTAAAGATGCATCCAGAACAAATGTACAAACGTTTTCCCGACATCTTGGAAGCCCTGCTCCCTACAATCACTTCTTCCTCTGGGGGAAGAGACTCCAAGTTGAGTTCCATTGATTATTGCATTGGATTTACCAAGTTCATGTTCAAATGTGGAACAATTGTTAGATGAACCCAAACCTCAGCTACTGCTAGGCTGTCATCCCAACAGTCACTGCCAAAGGTTACACTCGTAGGGATTCATCAATGGCAAAATCCACCGTGGCTTTCTCCGGCCCATCCTCCCCACCTTTCCAACTCCCATGGTTGGTATGCTCCAACACCAGGAGCAAAAGAGACCCCAAATGAAGTCAAAGGAGGAAAACAAGGAAGCAGCTGGAGGTGAGGGGTCTTTAAAATTCCTCCACCAATCGCAGAGCCAATCACACCTTCAGGACGTGGTTAGTCGACCAGAACCAGCTATGTCTGCACGTGCTCTAAGATCTCTCCAAAACACTTCCCAGGTTCTTCTCTTGGAGACACAGCAGGCCAGATGCTTTGCACATGTGGCCGACCCTCATTAACTTCAGAAAAACTTCCCCTCCCTTCAAGTTAGCATCTTCCGGGCCCCTCCGATTCACAGCCAAGCCAAGAAAGAATGATCTCATCCTTATCTTCCTTCCCTCCCCTTCTCAACCTCTTGGAATCAAGCTTCCAAACCCAGAAGTCACTTGGAATTGCTCTCTCCAAGATTCTGGATTTCTAGAGCGGAGGCTCTTTCCACAGCCACACGTACCCCTCTGCACCTCTTGACATAATCCCTTCCTCTTGTACCCTCTCCCCCCAACTTAACTTGATACTCTTGGGTCTCCTCCTCTCCTTCTCTGTAGCCATACCCCACCCACATGAGCTACGGATGTCCCCCAAAACTCCATCTCAAGCTCTCTCCTCTTCTCATTTACCATCAGAGCTTCTTAACCTTTTTTGGAGTCCTGGATCCCTTCTGTAGTCTGTTTCAGTCTGTGAATCCATTCACAGGGGGAAAATATTATTTTTAAATAACTTCTAAAAGTCTTATTTTTAATTTCATAATTGAAAGAAATGTGTGAAAATAAAGGGTTTTTTCCCATCCATGTTCATTGACCCATGAAATCTAACCACAGGCCTCTTGGGGGTGCTGGTCTCTGAACCCAGGTTAAGAACACTTCCCTTTATTCTTTTTGTTTTTTTTTTTTTTTGATGATTTCAACTCCCATGAATTTACTTATTATCTCTCTACCAAGCACTCCCAAATTCATCCCTCTTTTCTTGCACTCCAGTCTCACATTGTCAGTTTACCTGCCAGATAGCGCTACTTGGCCATCCTATCTAGGTTCTCCTCAAACTCAACGTACTGAAGACCGAATGAAACATCTTCTCTACCACTCATCTTCAACACTGCCCTATATCCTGAAATCTGCTTTTCCCTCTCCTCGCTTCCACTCCACCCCATATCTACTCATATGCCAAAGCTGGCCAGTTTATGCCATTGTTCCTCTCCAAAAATGAAGAATGGACAAGAAGAAAGTTTCTGGTCCTCTTTCACTTTCTCCCTGCTCACATGGATATCACCCTGGTTCAGATCCTTGCCCCCTCTCTCCTGAACCCCTAAAATAGCATCCCAATTGGTTTTCTATGTTTAGTCATCCCCCTCTCCAATCTATTCCCCACATAGCTGCCAAAAGCCTGCTAATCATGTCACATCCCGCTCTAGAATAGTCAAGGACTCCCTACTGACCAAAGGGCAAAAAGATGCTTCATCTAGGCATTTAAAACTCTTCCCAAACTGGCTCCCACCTGGACCTTTCCAGACTTATTTCATATTACTTTTTTTTTTTTTTTTTTTTGCTGAGGCAATTGGGGTTAAGTGACTTGCCCAGGGTCACACAGCTGGGAAGTGTCTGAGACCAGATTTGAACTCAGGTCCCCCTGATTTCAGGGCTGGTGCTCTAACCACTGCGCCATCTAGCTGCCCCTTCATGTTACTTTCTTGCATGCGCTTTACATCCCAACCAAACTTGTTTGATAACTTTTCCCTGTCCTTGAAATGTCATCCCCAAGCTCTTCTTCCTCACATCTCTCCCCCAGAATCTTTAGCTTCATTCAAGTCTCACCTCACTCTTAGGGGCAATAAAGGAAGGGAATAAGCATTTATATAGTGTCCACTATGGAGCAAGTGTTTTTTACAAATAGTATCGTGAAATTCACAATAATCCTTCAAGGTAAGTGCTGCTATTGTCCCCATTTTACAGTTGAGGAAACTGAGGCAAATAGAGGTCAACTGACCTATTCAAGGTCTAGTAAGTGTCTGAGGCTAGATTTGAACTCAGATTTTCCTGAATCCAATCCCAGGGCTTTATCCACCACGCCACTAACTGCCTGTTCTGATTTCCCACCCCCAAATCAAGTTGTATTTATTTGCCTGGGTCTTGTTCTGCCCAGTTGAAAATCAGTCCCCTGAAGGCAGGAGCAATTTTACTTTTATTTTTTTTTTCCTTTCCCCCAGTCGATGTATTTTTGTTGAATGAAATTGAATTCCACAAGGACTTTTTGTTTTAGAATATCAGCCCCTTGAGGGCAAACAGGGACAGGTTCACTTTTGCCTAACGAACTGGCTGGTACATTAAAGGAGTTTAATAAATCCTTATTGAGTGATTGAAACAAGGAACAAGTTAAAATTGTAGCTAGGATAGTGATCAGACAGGTTGTAGGGGCATGGGGTGAAATCTGGCAATTTTAAAGAAAAAGGGTCTTTCTGGGGAGAGTAGATCGATGGAAGCCCCTACCTAGGGAAATAAGCAGCAAAATGAAGCCCCTACCCAGGGAAATAAGCAGCAAAATGGACCTTCCAGGAGCCCCTTAGCCTTGGGGTGCTATGTTCTTATTCACAGTTCCCTAATCCTTGAGTAGCAAGACTGATTCTTCCCATTATACAGAAGGGGGAAACTGAGACTCAATACTGGCTCCACCTTTGCTGAAGTCATAGGGTAAGAGAAGATGACATCAGAAGGATCCCGAGCTATGACCTGGGGTTTAATCCCCATGCTCGCCTCTAGAATAAAAACCCAAAGAGGCAGATGGTCACTAATTCTTGGCCCTGAAGGACAAGAACAATGATTTTGGAGTCCAAAGTTTTGGATTCAAATTCTGTCTTTGCCTTAAACTCTCATGGGGGTGAGTTATGGCTGGCTCTGAATTCTAGAGTCCTCTAATCCGATGATCCCAGTCATCCCAGGACCCCTTGCCCTTTTTCTCTCATCCCCCACCCACACCATTCCAGCATCCCGGTCTCAAGTTCTTAACCCAAGGGTTACCTCTGCTGGCCTCCTGCTGAAGCAATGTTCTCCCAGTCTCCAGGCTCCTCACCTCATCCACATCCTGGATTGCTCACCTCACTCCATTCCAGTCCACCCTTCCCAAAGTTGCCAAAGTGATTTCCCATAAGCATTTGACTAATTATGGCCACGGCCCCCTTTCCCCACCAATAAGCTCGGTGGTTTCCCTGCTGACTGTGATCAGATACAAACTCTTCCATTTGGCTTTTTAAACCTCTTATAACTTGGTCCTAATCTACTTTTCCAACCTCACTGGAAAATTTTCTCTCCCACAGTATTTTATATAGGTGCCCTGGCCTCCTCGCCATTACAGTATTCCATCTCTCATCTCTGTGGCTTTGTACTGGGGGGTCTTCTTGCCTGGGATTCACTCTGTCTCACCTCTCTGTATCTCTTCCCCAATTCCCATTGTCTGTCTGTCTGTCTGTCTCTCACTGTCTCTGTCTTTCTCTCTCTGTTTCTCTTTCTCTCTGTCTCTTTCTCTCTCTGTGTGTCTCTCTGTCTCTTTCTGTCTCTGTCTCTCTCTGTGTGTCTCTCTCTTGTCTCTCTCTCTTGTCTCTGTCTCTCTCTGTGTCTCTCTCTCTGTGTCTCTGTCTCTCTCTTTCTGTCTCTGTCTCTCTGTCTCTCTCTCTGTCTCTTTCTGTGTCTCTGTGTCTTTCTCTGTGTGTCTGTGTGTGTGTCTCTCTCTGTCTCTCTTTCTGTCTCTTTCTCTCACTGTCTCTGTCTCTCTCTTTCTGTCTCTCTCTGTCTCTGTCTCTGTCTCTCTGTCTCTCTCTCTTTCCATCTTTCAAATAAACCTCAGGTATCCATTCTGCACGAAGCCTTGGCTGATCCTCCATGCTTGCCACCCCAAAATTACATTGTAATTAACTAACTGGGATTTATTCTCTAAATTTATCATGATCATACATATGTGTGTGATATTGTTTCCCCCAGTGGACTGTGGGGTCCTTAACCCATTCTTCGTCTTTCTAGGCCAGAGCCCAGAACACTGTCTGGTTCACGGAATAAATCCTCATTGACTGATGAATTGACTGAATGACAGACAGGATTCAGTTTCTCCTCCTTCATCTGTTCCCTGGTCCAGGTTTCTATGTGACCCTCGTTGTATCCCGCTGGTGGAGCCAGTACCAGAGCATCCCTTGGCCTGACCGCCTCATGAACCTGGTCTCGGCCAATGTGGAAGGCGAGGATGAACAAGGCCGGCTGCTTCGCCGCACCCTGATGCGCTATGCCCACCTGTGCAGTGTTCTCATCCTCCGCTCAGTCAGCACTGCTGTCTACAAGCGCTTCCCCAGCACTCAGCACTTGGTGCAGGCTGGTGAGTGGGCAGGGCTAATGGGAAGGGTGACTATGGGGCACAATGGCTCCCTGCAGGGCTGGACAACCAACCCGCTGTCTTGGGGCTCAGACCTGGGTCCTGCCCTATCTCTATAATAATAAGAACAATCATTTGTTCTTTAGCCCTTTAAAGTTTTCAAAGAAGATAAAGAACCTGCCATACTCACTCAGACAATAAGTGTCTGAGGCTAGATTTGAATTCAGCCTCTCTGAGGCCAGAGAGGAAGGGGGATCTATTCAAGATCACTTTCGCTACAAAGACAGGATGAAAAGTGAAGTCCCTTCCCCTTAATCCAGGCCATGTGCTGGGTGCTAAACCACCATCACCCCAGCCATCATGGCAGCCTCCTTGAGCTTGGACCTCCTGGTCCTCCACATCTAGGGATGGCTCTGGGGGTGTGGGGTACAGTGGAGGGAAGGACCCAGACAAAACATGCTGACAAATGGAGGCACACGTTAGCCTTCTTACTCAGGGCCTGAGAGAGCAGCGGCGTCCCCCTGGAAAAGCTGGCGATTGGGATACATTTACCTGTGCTTGCAACACCCAGTTAGGCCACATGCAGTCGCAAGACAAATGGATGCGTGCTCTGTAATTTCTCATCTTGCAGAGCTGCCTGAGCTACTGAGAGCTTAAGGGACTTGAACCCTGATCTTTCTGATCCTGAAGCTGAATATCTCTCTACTAAACAACACCACAGCGCCTCAAAATAACAATCAAAACAACAACCACCCAAGTCTTGGGAGAGTTTACAAAGCACTTTCCTTCTACCAGCCCGGTGCATTAGGCAGTATAACTACAACTAGACCACTGACTAGTATTGAGTATTGCATGCAACTACAGAGGTCATTGAGTATTGTCCCATCACTTTATAGATGAGGAAACTGAGGCTCAAGAGGCTTGCCCAAATTCACCGAGGTAAGCAAATTACTCGGGACAGCTTAATGGCACCATAGTGTATGGAACACTAGACCTGGAGTTATCTTCCTGAATTCAAATCTGGCCTCTGACACTTACTAGTCCTGTGACCCATGCAAGTCACTTAACCCAGTTTGCCTTAGTTTACTCATCTGTAAAATGAGTCAGAGAAGGAAATGGCAAAAGATTCCAGTATCTTTGCTAAGAAAACCCCAAATGGGGTCACGAAGAGTCGGACACGACTGAAATGACTGAACAGCCTGTGACCCCAATCTGAAAATCTTCCCATTGGTCGAGCCCAAATTTTGTCCCAAGTCAACATAGAGAAGAGCTGCCAGGAAATAGAGCTGATCCCTGTTGACCCATTCAGCTAGTCTTACATGATCTGGGTTATTCTATGATTGTTTTTGTATCTCTGTCCCTCCTTCTGTGGGTCCCTCTTTCTGCCCCTTCCCTTCCAGCCATCGCTGACCCTTTCTCACTTATGTTCCCCAGGCCTCATGACCCCTGAGGAACACAAACAATTTGAGAGCCTCAACTCCCCCCACAACAAATTCTGGGTTCCTTGTGTGTGGTTCTCCAACCTGGCTGCCAAAGCCCGAAGAGAGGGCCAGATCAGGGACAGCGTTGTTCTCCAGGGTATCCTTAATGTAAGCTTGGGCGTTCTAGGAACTTGGGGTGGGAGGGAGGGGAGAGGGCAGAGGAAGGTCAATGGGCACAAGATTTGTGGAGCAGGTACCTTGAAGAACACCTCAGGCTGGACTTTTTTTCCTGTAAACTGGGTGCTACCTAGTCCTCCAGGTAGCACCACTGAGGAACAGCTTGGGACAGAGGTCCTGCTTGGCACCCCCTCCTCAGGGAACCAGCCTGTGGGAGCAGATAACAGCTCTCCTTTTTTTGCCCTCTACAATGACCTTGTGAAACGGGTAGCCCATTGATGTAAACTTGATTTTACAGAATGGAGAAATTGAGGCTTAAAGCTTTCGAATAACTTGTCCAGAGGCACAAGGAAGAAGAAGTCTGTTCTACAGAAAAAGTTCTAGGTTTGATCTTGAACAAGTCACTTGTTCCCCTGGATTCAGTTTCTCCAACTGCACAAGGAAGAGGATTAGACCAGACTGATGTTCTATGCTCTAGATCATTTTTAGCTCTGAGATCTTGCAGGAACTCAGGCCTCAGATCCCTGGGATCTCCCCACCACCCCCACTGTTCCCAAACAAGAGCACTGACGTGCAGTGAGGATGGGACGGGTGGGTCAGAAGGAGGAACGTGAGAGTTCCCAGATGACGGTCGCTTCTCTTCTCCAGGAGCTGAACACCTTACGCTCTCAGTGCGGCGCTCTCTATGGCTATGACTGGATCAGTGTGCCTCTAGTCTACACACAGGTGAGCAGGCCAGATCCAGAGAGGGACAGGATGACACAGAATTATGGGAGGGACAGAAGCTCCAGCAGAGATGTCACTTGAGGGTTCAGACTTCATTTTGTCCTGGGCAGCGTGGGTAGGAAATCTGCTGATGTCTACACACTCATGTTTTTGCTTTTATTTTTATTTATTTATTCATTTATTTATTTATTTTTTGCTGAGGCAATTGGGATTAAGTGACTTGCCCAGTGTCACACAGCCAGAAAATGTTGTGTCTGAGATCAGATTTGAACTCAAGTCCTCCTGACTTCAGTCTATCCACTACACCACCTAGCTGCCCCCACACTCATGTTTTTAAGAACATGCAAATAAATTATACAGGATTAAAAAAGGAAAGTAACAATATTGAAATACAGGGATAAAAAGACATTGTAAGTTCACAGCCCCCGGAGAAGAGCCTCTGGAAAGAAGATACTGAGCTAGAACAAGAGTTCTGTGATCTGTGACATTATCTGCCCCTATCACACGGGTCATGTACATTTTCCACACGGGAAAGTGCGGGGAGACAGGCTAAGATAAGGGAAAAACAATGAGATTTGTCTCAATATGAAGTCGGCTGGTAGTGAGTGCCCCGTGATTGGAAGTCTGCAAGTGCCCGCTGGGCGCCCTGAATGCCCTGACAATAATAATGTTTCTAGAGCCCATTGCAGGTATTATCTGGGTGATTCTCACAGTAACCCTGGAAGGCTCTTCTGGGAGGCAGAATTTACTCAGCCCTTCCTGGCTGTGCCTCGACTTGTCCACCTAGAGGTTACAGAGAATATTTCTGCCCAGTCAGACACTGGACCAGAGCCCCTGAGGATCCCAGAGCTTGGAGAGTGTGTCTGTCTGGTGGCTCCGTTATGATTGCATTTCCTCTGACACTGGGAGAACCTGGCCTTTTGGGTCTAAAAGGGATCAAACACGAAACGTTGACAAATCCTACAGCATCCCAGCTTCTGAGGTTGTTCCACAATATTCTGTGTTCTAAGGTTCCCTCCCTTCCAGCTCAGCTCAGAGGTAGAGAATCCCAGAACTGGAGCATCCCCTCCCCTTGTTCCCTGAAAAGAGGAGGTTGAGTAGGAGGTGAGAAAGGGGCTGGGCAGGAGCAGGGGGTTCCCTGGACCAGTCAGCTTCTGAGGTTCCTTTCAGTTCTAAGGTTCTAGGGTGCCAGATTTTGAAATGCTGAGATTCTCTCTCAGGCGCAGTGCCATCAGCAGACTGATTGGTGCAGAAGACGCCATGATGGGGGATGCCGCGGCCCCCTGATATCTCCTGCCCCATTCCGTGAGGGGTGACTCATGGCCTTCTCCACCTTCTACCCCAGGTGGTCACCGTCGCCGTCTATAGCTTCTTCCTGGCCTGCCTGATAGGGCGCCAGTTTCTGGATCCAGCCAAATCCTATCCAGGTCATGAGCTTGACCTTTTCGTGCCTGTATTCACCCTTCTCCAGTTCTTCTTCTATGCCGGTTGGTTGAAGGTGAGCCGGAGGAAGCCTTAAGCTGGGCCAATGGGGAAGGGGGGAAGGTGGAAGGAGGGGGAAGAATGGGGGCCTGGAAGGCAGAAGCAACATCCTAGTCTCTTATGGCCTTTTCTATAGAATGATTGGGCTAGATAGTCTCCCAGGCTCCTGCCATCTCGGCCATTCTGTGTTCTGCGTTCTAAGCTTGCTCCCTCCCAGCCCTGATGTTCTGTGAGCTAAGCGTGGACATTTTTTTTAAGACAATTGGGGTCACATCACTAATAAACGTGTGAATCTGGATTTGAGCTCAGGTCCTATTGCTCTATCCACCGAGCCACCTAGTGGCTCCTTGACATTCTCTCTCTTTTTTTAAGTCATGCTCCTCTCAGATCTGAAAGTCTCTGTCCCAAGGTTCCTCCCAGTGAGGCAGTTCTCTGTTCTAAAGTTCCTCTCCCAAGTTCTGAGGTTTCTTCCATCTTTCTCGTGTTCTGCGTTCTAAGGTCCGTCTCCGCTCTGAAATTTTATGTTCTAAAGTCCCTAAAGCCTTTGTTCTAGGATGCTCAAGTTGAGCTGGGCCTGGGAGGAGGATGTGGAAGCCGAAGGGCTCGGGGCTGGTGGGTAATCCCAGACTGGGGGGGTGGGGGCCGAGCACCAGACCGGGGCACTTGGGCCGAGGAAAGCGTCTGTGTCCTCAGGATTGGCCCAAGCCCGGCAGAGGCCGAGCCTGTCTGACACTGGGGACTCAGCCGAAGCTCTCCTGGAGGTGAGCGTGTCCTAGGCAAGCGAGACATGTCGATCCCCCAGGCTGCGTAAATGACCTTTCCCAAGAAGGGCCCTGCTCTCTTTCCCTTCTCCCTCTATTAGGTAGCTGAGCAGCTCATTAACCCCTTTGGAGAAGATGATGATGATTTTGAGACCAATTGGCTGATTGACCGGAATTTACAGGTACAGGAATAGCAAAGTCAGCCAGTCCCGAGAAGGGGAGAGGGGGTCTGGGGGAGGGGGGGCCTGCACCGTTCTAGGCACTTTGAGACAGGAAAAAACCCCAAATCTTCTATTAAGCACCTACAGCGGGCAAAACCTCGTGCTGGCTGGTGAGGGGGATTACAGTTTTGATAGGGCCCCATCTTTGCTGGTCCCGACACTTACAATACCCATGCAGATTACAGAATTACCCCCACGTAACTCACTTTCATTTTATAAAAATATTCTCAGAGAACAAAATAACACTTTGCAAGGAAGTAAAGAAAAGATGGACACTCAGGAATAGAATTTCTCCTACTAATATATATATATATGTATATATATACATATATATATACTTTCTTAAGTTGAATCTTCTCTGATGTTCGGCACATGATTTTTTTTTGTTTTCTTTTCTTTTCTTTCATTTCGTTTTGTATTGCTTTTCTGCTTTTTTTTCTTATTCTGTTTCTTCAAATAAAATAAATTTGGAAAGTGAAAAAAATATTCTCAGAGAACAAAATAACACTTTGCAAGGAAGTAAAGTAAAGATGGACACTCACGAATAGAATTTCTTCTACTAATATATATATGTATGTATGTATGTATATATATATATACTTTCTTAAGTTGAATCTTCTCTGATGTTTGGCACATGATTTTTTTCTTTTTTTGTTGTTTTTGCTTTTCTTTCATTTTGTTTTGTATTGCTTTTCTGCTTTTTTTTTCTTATTCTGTTTCTTCAAATAAAATAAATTTGGAAAGTGAAAAAAAAAATATTCTCAGATACATTCACCAAGTGGCTCCCCATAACAAACCCATGAAACCAATCAGCTAAAAACAACTAGTGAGCATTTATAAGGCACAACCACCTTGTGAAGTAGGGGCTATTATTATCCCCATTTTATAGATGAGGAAACTGAGGCAGACAGAAGTTATGTGACCTGACCAAGGTCACAACTAGGAAGTGAATTTGAATTCAGATCTTCCTGACTCCAAGTATTGGGCTCTATCTACTGATCCCTTTAAAAGAATATATTAATTATTTACTAGGGAGGTAGTGGAATTTATTGAGTTGGGAGGGTGGGGGAATGACAAGGTGTGCAGTGAGTCACTAGCAGTCAGTTAACTAACGTTTATTAATCTGTGTGCTCGGCACACAGTCAGGGAGACACGGCTTAAAAAACAGAAACAAACAAACGGAAAACCCCAAACCTGCATCTGGTCTATCCCCCAGTGGATGAGTTTGAGATAGCCCTCTCCTTCCTCAGATATCCCTGTTCACAAACATTCATTCATTCATTCATTCATTCACACACTCAACAAGGACTCAGTGGCTACCAGAGCCAAGTCCTGCCCTTCTAGCTGAGGGGGCTACAATATAAGCTAACGACTATGGTATATATTCTATAGGAGAGGCTTTAATGAAGTAGAACAGGGATCTATGTGGGAAGTCGGAGGGAATTACTGACGGGGAACCCAGGGAAGTTCTGGCTTAGTGTAAGCTGGGTGTTTCAACCCAAGAGGGGGGAGAGAGCCATTGTAGGTCCAGGAGCCAGAGAACACAAGAGGGGAAGGGAGAGTAGCTCAGCCCAGCTAAAGTGAGTGATGAAGATGACCTTCTCTGGGACAACCTGCCCTTCCTCCATCGAGCTCACTCTCTGTTCTTGAATTTCACCCGGATTCACATCTTCAGGGAAAAAAGGGGGGTAGGATTTACCCCAAGAGCCACCCTTCCTGAGGACATCCCCCAGCTCCCCAGTTGGGTCCCTTTCTCACTCCTTCTCCCCCTCCCCATCCATAGGTATCTCTCCTGGCTGTGGATGAGATGCACCAAGGCCTGCCAGTCCTGGAGAAGGACATGTTCTGGAACGACCCCGATCCCCACGTGCCCTACACGGCCGCAGCTGCCGAGTCCAAGCGGGCCTCCTTCCTGGGCTCCACCTTCGACATCAAGTGAGTCCCCCTCCCTGCCGATAGCCCTCCCCCCCTCTCAGTGCTGGGGTGATGGAAGGAAGAGGTGTTGGGCCCCAAGACCTCCTTCATCTGCAGGAAAAGCCCACGAGGTTTGGAGGTTTGATCTGATAGAGCATCTTGGAGGTGGGAAGGGCGTGAACAAGACGCTCAGGCTCTCCAGCAAATAAAATGCACTCTGGCAGTTCCTGCTGCCCCCTCCTAGCAGGGTGGCACACTTGGGTGCTTTACCTGGACTTGGGTCTTCCTAAGATGCCATTCTCTCTATCTCTGTCTTTGTCTCTCCATCTCTGTGTCTCTCTGTGTCTTGCTCTCTCTCTGTCTCTGAGTGTGTCTCTCTGTGTTTGTGTCTCTGTCTCTCTCTTTCTGTCTTTTTATCTCTATCTGTGTCTCTGTGTCTTGATTGCCTCTCTCTTTGTCTTTGACTGTCTCTTTCTCTCATCTCTGTATTTTGCTCTTTCTCTTTCTGTCTCTTTTTATCTCTCTCT
>JAJPUD010031226.1:0-12659 GCA_023553655.1 Myrmecobius fasciatus | reverse complement strand
CACTTGATGTTTTTCCAATTGTTTAGATCTGACTTTATTTGTGTGGAGAGTGTTTTGTAGTTTTGCTCATATAGATCCTGACTTTCCCTTGGCAGATATATTCCCAAATATTTTATACTATCGATAGTTATTTTGAATGGAATTTCTCTTTCTATCTCTTGCTGTTGCATTTTGTTGGTGATGTATAAAAATGCTGATGATTTATGTGGATTTATTTTGTAACCTGCAACTTTGCTAAAGTTGTGGATTAATTCTAATAGTTTTTTAGTTGATTCTCTAGGGTTCTCTAAGTAGACCATCATATCATCTGCAAAGAGTGATAATTTGGTTTCCTCATGACCTACTCTAATTCCTTTAATCTCTTTTTCTTGTCTTATTGCCAAGGCTAGCATTTCTAATACAATATTGAACAGTAATGGTGATAGTGGACAACCTTGTTTCACCCCTGATCTTATTGGGAATGGTTCCAGTTTATCACCATTACATATGATGCGAGCTGATGGTTTTAAATAGATGCTACCGACTATTTTAAGGAAAAGTCCATTAATTCCTATACTCTCTAATGTTTTTAATAGGAATGGATGTTGAATTTTATCAAATGCTTTTTCTGCATCTATTGAGATTATCATATGGTTTTTGTTAGTTTGGTTATTAATATAGTCAATTATGTTAATAGTTTTCCTAATATTGAACCATCCCTGCATTCCTGGTATAAATCCTACTTGGTCATGGTGTATTATTCTAGGAATGATTTTCTGTAATCTCTTTGCTAATATTTTATTTAAAATTTTTGCATCAATATTCATTAAGGAGATTGGTCTATAATTTTCTTTCTCTGTTTTTGTTTTACCTGGTTTAGGTATCAGTACCACGTCTGTATCATAAAAAGAGTTTGGTAGGAGTCCTTCATTCCCTATTTTTTCGAATAGTTTATGTAATATTGGAGTTAACTGTTCTTTAAATGTTTGGTAGAATTCACATGTAAATCCATCTGGTCCTGGGGATTTTTTCTTAGGGAGTTGATTAATGACTTGTTCTATTTCTTTTTCTGAAATGGGACTATTTAAGTAATTTATTTCCTCTTCTGTTAATCTGGGCAATCTATATTTTTGTAGATATTCCTCCATTTCACTTAGGTTATCAAATTTATTGGCATACAGTTGGGCAAAGTAACTCCTGATTATTGCTCTAATTTCCACTTCATTGGTGGAAAGTTCTCCCTTTTCATTTTTGAGACTAACAATTTGATTTTCCTCTTTCCTTTTTCTAATTAAATTAACTAGAGGTTTATCTATTTTGTTGTTTTTTTCATAAAACCAACTTTTAGTTTTATTTATTAATTCAATAGTTTTTTTTACTTTCAATTTTACTAATCTCTCCTTTTATTTTTAGGATTTCAAGTTTGGTATTTGATTGGGGGTTTTTAATTTGTTCTTTCTCTAGCTTTTTTAGTTGCAAGCCCAATTCATTGATTTTCTCTTTTTCTATTTTATGCAAATAAGCATCTAGAGATATAAAATTTCCCCTTATTACCGCTTTGGCTGTATCCCACAAATTTTGGTATGTGGTCTCATTATTGTCATTCTCTTGAATGAAATTAGTAATTGTGTCTGTAATTTGCTGTTTCACCCATTCATTCTTTAGAATAAAATTATTTAGTTTCCAATTGGTTTTTGGTCTATTTTCTCCTGGCCTTATATTGCATGTGATTTTTATTCCGTCATGATCTGAAAAAAATGCATTTATTATTTCTGCCTTCCTGCATTTGATTTTGAGGTTTTTGTGTCCTAACACATGGTCAATTTTTGTATAAGTTCCATGGACTGCTGAGAAAAAAGTAAACTCCTTTCTGTCTCCATTTAATTTCCTCCAAAGATCTATCATACCTAACTTTTCTAACATTTTGTTTACCTCCTTAACTTCTTTCTTATTTATTTTGTGGTTTGATTTATCAAGTTCTGAGAGAGGGAGGTTGAGATCCCCCACTATTATAGTTTTGCTGTCTATTTCTTCTTGCATCTCTCTGAACTTTTCCTCTAGGAATTTCCATGCTATACCACTTGGTGCATATATGTTTAGTATTGATATTGCTTCATCATCTATGGTACCCTTTAGGAAGATATAATTTCCTTCTTTGTCTCTTTTAATTAAGTCTATCTTTGCTTTTACTTGGTCTGAGATCAGGATTGCTACCCCTGCTTTTTTTTGTTCACCTGAAGCATAATAGATTCTGCTCCAGCCTTTTACCTTCACCCTGTATGTATCTCTATGTTTTAGATGTGTTTCTTGTATACAACATATTGTTGGGTTCTGGTTTTTAATCCACTCTGCTATCTGCTTCTGCTTTAAGGGAGAGTTCATTCCATTCACATTCACAGTTAAAATAACTAATTCTGTATTTCCTGCCATCTTATTTACCCTAGCTTATGCTTTTCTCTTTCTTATCCCCTTTCCCTCCTCCCTACTATTTTGCTTTTGAAAACCACTTCCCTCAAACAATCCTTCCCCTTTAGAGCCCCACCCACCCCCTTTTTCCCCCCTTTCCCTCCAGTTTCCTTATAAGTATGTCTATTATTCCCTCTGAGCCAAATCTGATGAGACGGAGATTAACCCAATTCTCATTCCCCTCCCTTTTCTCCCCTCAATCATTATAGGTTTTCTTTGCCTCTACATGAGATGTAATTTCCCTTATTTTACCTCCTTTTCCTCTTCTTCCAGTGTTATCCCTTTTCTACCTCTAATTTCTTTTTCAGTTTATCATATCATAAGATTCATAAAATCACAATAAACATATAATAATAATCATAAAATCACAGTAATCATATGATAATAATCATAAAATCACAGTAATCATATCATAATCATAATGTAATAATCAATTCATAAAATCAACCCTCATTCTATAAGTATCTATAACATAAATATAGTTCTCAAGAGTTATTTTTTCTTGTTACCTTTTTATGTTTCTCTTGTGTTCTGTGTTTGTAGATCAAATTTTTTGTTCAGTTCTGGTCTTTTCAGTAGAAATAGGTGAAATTCTCCTATATCATTGAAAGACCATCTTCTTCCCTGGAAGATAATGCTCATTCTAGCTGGGTAACTTATTCTTGGCTGTAATCCAAGTTCCTTTGCCCTTCGGAATATCTGATTCCAGGCCCTTCGATCCTTCAAAGTAGAAGCTGCCAGGTCCTGTGTGATCCTTATTGTAGCTCCCCGATATTTAAATTGTTTCTTTCTGGCTTCTTGTAATATCTTTTCCTTGGTATGATAGTTCTGGAATTTAGCCACGATATTTCTGGGGGACTTAATTTTTGGGTTTCTTTCAGGAGGTGATCGGTGGATTGTTTCAAGGAGTATTTTGCCTTCTGGGTGTAAAATATCAGGGCAGTTTTCTTTTATGATTTCCTGGAATATAGTGTCCAGGTTCTTTTTTTCATCATGGCTTTCAGGAAGCCCTATAATCCTTAGATTGTCTCTCCTAGATCTATTTTCCACGTCAGTTGTTTTTCCTAGGAGATATTTCATGTTTTTCTCTATCTTTTCATTTTTTTGTTTTTGTTCAACTGATTCTTGAAGTCTTGATGAGTCATTAATTTCCAATTGTTCGATTCTAATTTTTAATGTCTTATTTTCTTCAGTTACTGTTTTTAGTTCCTTTTGCAATTGACCAATTACATTTTTTTGTTCACTGCATTCTTTTTCCATTTTTTCTATTTTATTTTGCAGTGATCTCATTTCGTTTCCCCATGTTTCTTCTAACTCTCTTTTAAGATTTTTTATGCAATCTTCAAAGAAAGCCTTGTGACATGGAGACCAATTTATGTCTCTCTTTGGGGCTTTTTCTGGAGTTGCTTTACCTTTAGGGACCTCAGGATTTGAGGTCTGTTCTTCCCTCTCTCCATAAAAGTTGTCTATGGTGAGAGCTCTTTTTGGTTTTTTATTCATTTTTTTAAAGGTGTGAGGTCTGTTTAGGGCAAAGGTGGGACAGCTGCTTTAATTTGCCCTGGGGCAGTTCTGCTGATTGAGTTATTTCAGGAACTGGGCAGTTCTGCTGATTGAATTATGTCAGGGGCTGGGCAGCTCCGCTGATTGAATTATTTCTGGTGCTTATCAGACCTGTTGTTTGATTGATTGCTTTAAGGTGCTGTGTAATGGCAGCTAGTTACGATGCTCATCAGGGGTTCAGTGGTTCACAATCTATCCCCCTCAAAAGGCAGACCCTCCAAACCACCTGCCCACAATCAGGACAAATTGTTCCAAGAGGCCCGCAGAAGACTCCCAGGTGTGTGAAAAGCACAACGCTCCCACTCCTGTTCTGACTCCTGTTCCAGCTCCCTGCTCCAGCTCCCTGCCCCGGTCTCCCTGTGCTACAGTCTGGGTTCAGTAGGCCACCCCCTGCCCCATTAAAACAGACCTGTTTTGAGGTTCTTCCAGAGTATCTTCTTCTAGAATCGTGTTGTTCTCTGGATATTGTGGATTTTTTTGCTTCAGAATCAGTCTAGAGGCTTCATATTTTGTTGGTTTGAGGGGAGGTTAGAGGAGGTTACAGAGAATCCTGTCTGATCTCCGCCACCATGGCTCCACCCCCGGAAGGAAGAGCCATCATCAAGTTTAGAGAGATAAGAATAGAGATGATAATTTCTAGCATGTCTTCTAAGTCATATAAATTAAAACTCCCTACAATAGATAACTCCAACTCCTACAGATATTGCTCATCTCTGTTTGTGTCATTGAGTTCTCCAATTTCCTTCTAACTTCCATCCTTCCTGGAAGATCATGAGGAAGATGAATGGGAATGGAGAGAAACTTGGGGTTTCTCAGGGAATGTACCATTGATGATCACTGATCTATAGCACAGATTCTGATAGAGCATTAGGCTGGTGGCTTCCCTCTTCTCAAATAATTCTGTGATATTGGGGTTGACTTTATGGAAAAGGGACCTTTCTTGTCTAGTTAGAGTCCTTCCTCATCTTCACCCTCTGATAAATAGGGATATTGGAAACAGGGATTCTTTTCATTTCTATTGACATATTGATAAAAAGGAAGAAACTGGCCAGCTGCTTAAGCTGAGCCTTATAGAATGGCTGCATGTAGGCAAGGGTCACCCTGTGTGGGCTCAAAAACTGGTCCTCAATTCAAAAGAACTTGATTTTATCAGTTCACTCAATATAACTGGATCCCAAGGGCTTGATTCACACTGATCAAACAAAGAAGAGATGTATAAACCAGATACCAATTCATTAATTGACACTGGGTGTCAAGAAACCCAGAATGTTCATGTCAACTACAAAGCATTTTCTCTTCCCAGGAGGAAGGTCTACTTGAGAAATTAAATCAATATCAAAAGGTAGCTTGGTGAGCCGAATCAGGGTAGAGGAGATGAGCTAATCTTAATTAGTAATGTCACTCACAATCAATGTGGGAATCTTTTTTTTTTTAATTTTGCTTGACTAATACATAATTTATTCCAATAGTTTTATTTTTTATTCGGGAGTTGACTTGTTTGTTTTAAATCAGATGGAAGAAGAAGTTAGGGAAGGAGAGTAAGGCTAGAGTTAGTTGAACCAAAAAAAATAGAAAAAAAAAAGGAAAATGAGTCATTGAAGAATTTTTTTAATGCACAAAACATATAGAAAATAAGTCAGAAGGAAACATACTAGCAAGACATCTTTGAAACATGTTGAATTTATTATATCCTTAAAAGGAAATGAAAGTTGTTCAAAATAGTAATTCATAGTTTCATGTATAATCTTTATTTCTGTTCTATTACATACATATATATATGTTCATTTTTTTGGTGTTATTAAGTTCAAGATGGAAATTAAAAGAAAAAAAAAGAAAGTCACTAATTTATCTTCACTGTCAAGACCTTCTGACCAGGGTTCTAGAATGCTCACCTCCACAGTCACAGTTTAGGAGAGAATGGATCAGTGCACTAACATTTCTGTCCTGGACTGCATTTTCCAGGGTTCCTAAGAGGACTCGTTAGAGCATTGTTAGTATGTACTATTGTCTTGCTGACCTAACCAATTCTATGGTTTCAGGCAAATTGTAGACAAGGAATCAGTTAAGAACATGTGTGTATGAATAACTGTAGAGATGGGCAGGTCTGAGTCTGTACCTGTTCCTCCCATCAGTTATTGTAGGTTCTGCTGATCATCCTACCTTCTCAGAATAGTAGTCAGGTAAATGTAGTATCTGTGTTTCCCCCAGGATTTTGTCAGTTTATTATGCTGTTGTTTTACTGGCTATGCAATGACCCATCCTTCTCACTCAGTATTGATTATATCTTTGACTGTGAAACCTGAGCCAGTTCCTTTGTTGCAAGGAGATTGCCTTCTGCCTTGGGTAGGGCTAGGACAATGAGAGCCCACTCTCCCCAGAACAATGCTGAAGAAACATTGGCCATTTCTTTGGTATTTTTTCCCTAAGTAATATGTAGAATGCTGCTCTTTTGTCTTGACATCATTACCTTAGACATGTTACAATTAATTGCATCACAGCTTATCTTACATTAGTTACATTCCAGTCTCCTTGATTAGACTGGAGAGACACCTTAGTCACAACCCATTTACAAACCATCTCTTAGGGTGGGTTATTTTTACAGCTGGCTAATTTTATCCATTTTATGGAACAGCTTGCTATGAGGAGACTTTGAGGGCATCTTCCAGGAGACCCAGCAGATATTAGATAACTTATTCTTTCCTATGACTACCAAATAGGTTATCTAGAGGGTTAAGCAGGACAGCTCTGGTTAGGGAGTCTGGGTTACCACACTCCAATGCAATCACAATTTGGAACCAGTAGTCACCATTCTTTATTCCAAACCTGGATCAACTCCAAAAGAAGTTAGGATTTTCACCAAGCTGGATCTCCAGGGGACATATAACTTAGACTGCATTTATAGGAAGGACAGAGGGAAAGTCATTTTTTTTCTAGAAATGTTATAGGCAATTTCAGTATATTGTTGTTATCTTCATGTTTTTCAGTGTCCTTCTTCTAAGATCTAATAGATTGCTATTTTGAACCCCAGAGCCCATGTAATATAATCAATTAGGCCATTCATTCCTAGCCCACCCCTGTAAGGACCATCTCTAAAAGAGACCGAAAGAGCGCCAAACAAGAGGGAGAAGGCATAGTCTTAATCAGATACTAAGGTAGAACCCAAGTCACTGGAATGCATCCTAACAAGGGGAAACACTATAGCAGTTAAAAATGTGCGTTGGTTCCTGATCTCTATAATGTATTGCCACCATATTTTCTCACAGATCTGCTAAAATATCCCAATGCAGATCTTTCTCCCAAAGAGTATAAATGTCTTCAGCTAAGGATATCTTCCATGAACAAGAGGCATATAGACAGAACAGGAAGGCTGTTGTTCTTTCCTACCCCAAACCCTTCTCTCTTTGGTTGTCCAATAAGTGAGCTCCTTATGTGCAGGAACTGTGTTTTTGCCTTTGTATAGCCACAACTTAACATGGTATTTGGCACATAGTAATTACTTGTTGACTTACTAACATCATGATCCCCATGCTGCATTTCAAGCCCAGGTTCCTACAGACTTTCAATTTTGTTTAGTTGCTTCTTCAAGTCTTCCCCAGATTGTATTCAATTTCCTAACTTCCTCAGAAAAAACCTCATTCCAAGTCATTAAGGAATATAATCTTTTCTTAATTCATGGCAGTTTTGTTAAGCCCTTATTAACCATATGTTTTATGCCTAGCACTGTGCAAAGGATACAAAGGGCTTGACTTCAAAGAGCTTATGATCTAATGAGGGTGGCCTGGATTGGCAAGATGTTTGTACAAATAACCGAGACACGTAAAGAGGGAGATAAGGACAAAGAGGTCCCGACAAAGGGCTCTGAGGAATTGAGGAGAGGAATATTTATTTCACTTGAGAAAAAAAAATGAGACAAGGTTTCATGAAGGAGGTAGTCACTATGTTGGCCATTAAAGAGAGGCAAGAATCTGGTGAACAAGTGATGTGGAGGGAGGACATCCAAGCCAGGGATAAGGATGAATGGAAGTGAGATGTGACATAGTAAAGGAGAACTACCAAAAAACAATACTTTTTGTATGTGAAATTCTGCATAGGAGTATATATCAATGCCCAATGATTTGAACTAACCAAATAAATTGTGATCTAGGCATATAATGGGATGTTATTGTGCAGAAAGGGATAAGTATGGAGAATTCCAAGAAGCATATTGGAAATGAGTTGCATCAAAAAAAAAAAAACAGAATGAAGAGAACAAGATATATAATGACTATGATGATGTAAATGAAGATAACAGAATTCAAATCAAGTCCAATGACCAATGTTGGTTCCAGAAGACTGATGCTAAAGCACACTTACTTTACTCTGTTAAGAAATTATAAACTACAAGTACCAAATGTTAAATGCTCTATATCACTATATGTTTTACTTAACTATTTTCTCATAGTTAAATATATATAAACATAAATAAACTGTTGTTTTGGGGAGAATCAGAAACAGGAGTTATGAGAAAGGTAGAAAATAACTTCTGTAAAAACAAAATCTACCAAAAAATTTTGTAAAGTATGGAAGATGAGTGAAGAAAGAATTAGGAATTCTTATCCCTGAAATAGTCACAAAGGATAGGCAATCATCACCTAAAGAAAAAAAATGCATTTTCAAACAAGGCCAAAGCATAGGACCTTGTCAATCAGCATTTAAAAGGATCTATGTTGTGCCAGGCACTGTATTAAGTGATCCAGGATACCAAGAAAAGCAAAAAAAAATAATCCCAGTTCTTAAGGAGCTCCGATCCTAATGGCTTGTTTGATGATACATAATTGAAACAAATGTTTTGATTATCTTTCTTTGAGTTGAAGGAGTGTAGTGAGGAAAGACATTGGTAGGTTAGAAGAAGAGGAGGAGAAAGGGGAGAAGGAGAAAGAGAGGAAGAAAAGAAGGTTATTGAAGCATTTTTTAAAATTCACATGAGTATAGAAGGAGGGTCAATAGGAAATGCAGGCAAGCCAACAGCTTTGAAAATAATTCTTTGTGTACCTGAAGAAAAAGGCAAGTGGATTTTTGGCACCATGAGCAATTCTCTATTTTTTGTTCTGTTTTATATATGGAAATGTTCATCTTAGGCTAAGTTCAGAATGTTTTTAAATTCAATAAATAAAATGAACTTTAAAAGTATGGGAAGTAATCCAGTTTGGCTAGAATACTAGAAGGAGAAACAAGGTTAGAGCCAAACTGTGGATGGTGTTGAAGAACAAAATAATTAATTCCACCATGACTAAGTAAAGAGTGGATACCACTGAAAATTTTTAAATAGAGAAGCAATATGATCAGAGCACAGCATTGTAAAGATTACTAGAATAGTATTGTGAAAGAGAGATTGAAAGAAGGGAAAAACTGGAAACAGAAAAATCAACTAGGAGGCAGTTAAAAGAGTCCTAAGATAAAGTAATGAGGTAAAACTTTGATGATTGCCATCGGATTGGAAAAGAGGGAATACATACAAGAGATCTTGCTATGGTAGAATCAATAGGACTTAACAATTGAATGAAAGAGAGAAAAATCAAAAGTGATTGACTCTCAAGTTTCCAGACTGAGTACCAAGGAGGGTGATGGAGCCTCAAGAGAAGCAAAGAAGTCAGGGGAGGGATCCCCATTAAAGTCTGATTCTCATAGTTCCTCATATCATGGAAATCATCTTGATTCTTAAAGTTATAACAGGAGAGCACAAGCTCTGGCAGCTTCTAATAAGCTTTGAGAGTGGTCCTGGTAACAAATTTCCTGTCTTGTCCTAGGGCCAAATTTGATGTACTAATCACCTAAGTGATAGACTTATGAATTTTTTAGTCCTATCTGTGATGCATGGGAGGGTTGAAATATGCATTAGGGAAGGTATAACCTACACCATGAAAACATTTGATAGAGAGAGGAATAGGCTGGGGGTGGTTGGGGCTAATTATGACTTCAGTTTTAAACAAGATGAATTTGAGATGTTGCAGGGACACGCAAGCCTCAGAACGTAATCTCCTTTTTCTTCTCCATTTATTCACTATTCTTTCTTCCACCTGGATCCTAATGGGTCTTACAACTAGTGCACAGCTTTGGACAGAGCCAATGTACCCATGTTACCTATCACCCTTCCTTCTGTTCTCTCCTGTGCGTTTTTAAAAATGTGTCAATGAATTTTTTTTCTTGCTTTTCTTCTTCGGTATTACTAGTCTCCCCTAACTGAAAGGAAAAAATGAAATTTTTGTATCAAATATGTATAGTCCAAGCACAACAAATCTCTACATACTCCCCATGTCTGAAAAATCTTCCTTGCTTCTTATTCCATTGTAATTTAAAAAATATCGGCCCTGAATTTTATACAGAGAAATATAGATGCAGAAATAGTGATATTATTTTCTATGTCATGTAAGATTGGAGTGGGTAAGGAAAGCATTTGGGGTAATCCCAAATCCAAAAGCATTACCATTTTGCCACTTTATATTTTCACTATTGATGGATGCCATTAGTACAACTATCATTCTATGAGATCAATTTTTTTTAATTTTTCAAAGGGGCCTTCAAGGTTGATTCTAAAGGATAAGGATGAACCAAAATAGAAAGGACATTAGAGATAAGAGATTCTAAGAAATAGAATAAAGGCATGGAGGTGGGAAGTGAGAGCAAGTTTGGGGAGCAAAGAATAGTCCAGTTTGTCCGGACCATCTAGAGCCCAGAGAAAACAGTACCAAATAAAACTAAAAAGTATGGTTATACCAAACTGTGGAGGCAATGAAGTTTGACCTTTACTAAGGAGAGAATAAGAAGCCCCTGAAAAATTCTGAGCAGAGAATTTTTTTAGCAAGTCATCACATTACCAAATCTATGCCCAAGAATTAATCTTGTAGTAATTCAAAGTGCAGATTGGAACAGGGAGGGGATGGAATAGGAACAATCTGTTCATAGGGACTCTTAATAGTCTAAGCAAGTAGACAGGCTTCCAAATTTATCACTCAGCTGAATTGCTCTCTGAAAAATAATCTAATTGCCAAGTCTACTGACTCCCTTTCCATTCTCATCCTTCCTGACCTATCTTTAATTTTTGAAAACATTGACTTCTCTCTCTTCCTGAATACTCTCTTTCCTCTGGTTTACTATAAAACTCTGGTTTACCTCTCTGATCACTCCCCTTTAGCTTCTTTAGCTAACTCATCATCCATATTATACCCTCTGATTGTGGTCATCCCTCAAAGGCCTGTCCTGCCCTCTTCTCTTTTCTTTCTTAAGTTTCTTGATTTCAATGATCTTCTCTAGGCAGATGACCACCAGATAACCAGCCCTAATTAGCATTCTGAGTTCCATTATGCTTTACCTACCTATTAGATGTTCAAAGTACATGTCCCAGTAGTGCCTCAAAATCAACCTGTCCCACACAGAATTCTCAAACATTCTTCCCAAACCCAATCTTTTTCTGAATCTCCCTTACTGCTGAAGGTACCACCATCCAAAATTCAGGTTCACAACCTTGGTGTGATCATCAACAATTCACTCTCATGTTCAATAAATTGCTAAATCTTATCAATTCAACCTCCAATCCATCCTTGATGGCTTCTCAAATTCACCAAATTAAAAACTGATCCCCTAAATTAAGGGTTCTTAACTTTTTTATTAATAGATACTTCTGGTAAACTAGAGTCCCCCTTCTGAGTAAATTATTTTTTAAAATTCATAATTGAAGAAAATTATAATCATGTAAAGTTCCTAGTCAACAAACTCCAGTGATTCCTTGTTGCTTCAAGGATCAAATATAAACTCTATTTGCAATCAAAATGTTTTCCAGCCTTGCCCCTTCCTATTTTTCCAGTCTTCCTATACATTACTCCTCTTCCCACTCTAGCATTCAGTAATATTGACATATTAATCATTCCATGCATAAGGCATTCTAAATCCCATCATCATGCTTTGGCACTAATAGTACTTCATGTCTTCCTCATCCTCCCTCTTCTGCTTCTTAGAATTCATGATTTTCATCTGGACTCAGCTCAAATGCTTCCCAGATGATAGTCTAGATCTCCTTCCATAACTACCTTGTATATGTATGTATGTATGTATGTGTATGATATGAGTATTATATATATGTGCAAATATATATATATAAAACTTACAAGCTTACTTGTCTTCTATATTATAATACAAATTCAGTACTTTTGTCTTTATATCTCCAGCATTTAGCAAATAAACAAAGTAAGAAAATAAGATAAATAGAGTAAATATATAAGAAATGTTTATTGATTAATTGACTGACTGGAAGCACAAAGGAAAGGACAGATGCCAAAGATAAAAATTGAATTAGATTTGGCAGTTGAGTGGATATGAGAAATAAAGGCTTGGAAAAAACCTTAAAGATTACCTCAAGGTTTCTGACATGGATAACAGTGAATGTTAGTATCACAGACAGAAATACTGAAAGCTAAAGAAAAGAGTATGTTTAAAGCAGGCTTTGTTACCACTTCAAGGGATATGTGCATATGTACTCAGAGTTACTGTGAGCTTGGAGGAAAAAAGAAATTATATCTTTGTTTTTACTAACTTCTGAATGAAATTTAGCATTTCCTTCCATTATGAATTTTATTTTTTTTAAGCTTTTTATTTGTATAACATATGTATGGGTAGTTCCC
>JAJPUD010031225.1:664-12660 GCA_023553655.1 Myrmecobius fasciatus | reverse complement strand
GTTGGAGGGGAGGTTAGAGGAGGTTACAGAGACTCCTGTCTGATCTCCGCCACCATCGCATTTGCTATTTTTCCAACTGATTAGGCCTGACTTTATTTGTGTGGAAAGTGTTTTGTAGTTTAGTTCATATATTTGTTGACTTTTCCTTGGCAGATAGATTCCCAAATATTTTATACTATCATGCGTTATTTGGAATGGAATTTCTTTTTGTATCTCCTGCTGCTGAACTTTGTTGGTAATATATAAAAATGCTGATGAATTATGTGAATTTATTTTGTATCCTACAACTTGGTTAAAGTTGTGAATTGTTTCTAGTAGTTTTTTTAGTTGAGTCTCTAGTGGTTCTCTAAGTATACCATCATATCATCTGAAAAGAGTAATAATTTGGTTTCCTTTTTACCTACTCTAATTCCTTTAATCTCTTTTTCTTTTCTTACTGCCAATGCTAATATTTACAACACAATATTAAAAAGCAATGGTGACAATGGGAAGCAGTTTCACTCCTGATTTTATTGGGAATGGTTCTAGTTTGTCCCCATTACATATGATACTTGTTGATGCTTTTAAATAGATGCTATTTATCATTTTTTAAGGAAAAGCCCATTTATTCCTGTATTTTCTAGTATTTTTAAATTTTCTTTTTTTAATTTTCTTTTTTTATTATTTATTTATTTACTTTTTATTAAAGCTTTTTATTTGCATAACATATGTTCTTCAACACTGACCCTTACAAAGCTTTCCATTACAAATTCAACCCCCCTAGTACCCTGCCCTCCTCTACATGGCAGGAAATTCACTACATGTTAATTATATTAAAATACTTGACAAGTTGAATAGATGTATACATATTTCCATACTTATCTTGCTGTGCAAGAACAATCATATCTACATGAACAAAAAATAACTGAAAAAGCAAACCCAATGCAAGCAAACATTGATAGAGAGCATGAAAATGATATGGTGTAGACCATATCTCATATCCCTCTCTCTGGGTGTATATGAATTTCTTCACTGAACAATTGGAACTGGTTTGAAACATTTCATTGTTGAAGGGAGCCTGTCCATCAGAATTGATCATCATATGGTATTGTTGCTGCCGTATATGATGATCTGGTTCTGCTCATTTCACTCAGCATCAGTTCATGCAAGTCTCTCCAAGCCTCTTTGAAATCATCCTGATGGTCATTTCTTACAGAATAATAATATTCCATAACATTTATGTACCATAATTTATTCAGCCATTCTCCAATTAATGGGCATCCATTCAGTTTCTAGTTTCTAGCCACTACAAAAAGGGCTGCCACAAATATTTGCATATGTTTATCCCTTTTCTTCCTTTAAGATCTCTTTGGGATACAAACCCAATAGAAACACTGCTGGGTCAAAGGGTATGCACAGCCCAATAGTTTTTTGAACATAGTTCCAAATTGCTCTGCAGAATGGTTGAATTCTCTAGCATTTTTAATATGGATGGGTGTTGGATTTTATCAAATGCTTTTTCTGCATCAATTAAGATGATCATATGATTTTTGTTAGTTTGGTTATTAATATAATCTATTATGCTCTTAGTTTTCCTCATATTGAACCAGCCCTGCATTCTTGGTATAAAT
Organism: Myrmecobius fasciatus; assembly: GCA_023553655.1. Classification (NCBI taxonomy): domain Eukaryota; kingdom Metazoa; phylum Chordata; class Mammalia; order Dasyuromorphia; family Myrmecobiidae; genus Myrmecobius; species Myrmecobius fasciatus. The sequence goes on along the minus strand of JAJPUD010031225.1, from coordinate 11,050 downwards.
CCTACTTAGTCATAGTGTCCTGGGGATGACTTTCTGTAATCTCATTGCTCATATATTATGTAAGATTTTTGCATCAATATTCATTAGGGAAATTGTTTCTTTCTCTGGTTTAGTTATCAGCCCCATATCTGTATCATACAAGGAATTTGGTAGTATACCTTCTTTCCCTATTATTTTAAATAGCTTATATAGTATTGGAATTAATTGTTCTTGGAATGTTTCATAAAGTTCACATGTAAATCCATCTGGCCCTGGAGGTTTTTTCTTAGGCAGTTCATTAATAGCTTCTTCCATTTCTTTTTTCTAAAATGTTTCATAAAATTCACATGTAAATCCATCTGGCCCTGGAGGTTTATTCTTAAGGAGTTGATTAATAGCTTGTTCCATTTTCTTTTTCTATTTAAATAATTTATTTCCTCTTCTGTTAACCTGTGCAATCTATATTTTTGTAGATATTCCTGCATTTCATTTAGATTATCAAATTTATTGGCATAAAGTTGGGCAAAGTAATTCCTAATTATTACTCTAATTTCCTCTTCACTGGTGGAAAATTCTCCCTTATCATTTCTGAGACTAACAGTTTTATTTTCCTCTTTCCTTTTTCGAATCAAATTAACTAAAGGCTATCTATTTTGTTGTTTTTTTTTTCCTTCATAAAACCAACTCAATTTTATTTATTAATTCAATAGTTTTCTTATTTTCAATTTTATTAATCTCCCTTTTTATTTTCATAATTTCCAATTTGGTATTTAATTGACGGTTTTTGTTTTGTTCTTTTTCTAGTTTGTTTTTTTTTTAATAGTAAGCCCAATTCATTGATCTTCTCATTCTCTATTTTATGTAAGTAATCATATAGAGATATAAAGTTACCCCTTATAACCACTTTGGCCGTATCCCTTAAATTTTGGTATGTTGTCTCATTCTTGTCATTCTCCTGGTTGAAATTATTCATTCTGTTTATGGTTTTCTCTTTTACCCATTCATTCTTTTGGATTAGATTATTTAATTTCCAATTAACTTTTGGTCAATTTTTCCTAGCCTTATATTGCATGTGATTTTTATTGCATCATGATCTGAAAAAGATGCATTTAATTTTCTGCCTTTCTGCATTTGATTTTGAGGTTTTTATGCCCTAATACATAGTCAATTTTTGTATATATTCTATGGACTGCTGAGAAAAAAATTAAACTTTTTCCCGTCCATTCAATTTTCTCCAAAGATCTCTCATACCAAAGTTTTATAAAATTTTGTTTGCTTCCGTGGCTTCTTTCTTATTTATTTTGTGGGTTGATTTATCTAATTCTGAGACAGCAAGGTTGAGATATCCCACTATTATTGTTTTGCTGCCTATTTGTTTGAGTATACTCATAGTAGAAATATAGTTTTCAAGAGTTCTATCCTTTTTACCTTTTTATGCTTCTCTTGAGTTCTGTGTTTGGAGGTCAAATTTTTTGTTCATATCTGGCCTTTTCATTAGAAATAGGTGAAATTCTCCTATATCATTTAATGATCATCTTCTTCCCTGAAAGATAATGCTCATTCTAGCTGGGTAACTTATTCTTTGCTGTAATCCAAGTTCCTTTGCCTTTTGGAATATCTGATTCCAGGCCCTTTGATCCTTTAATGTGGAAGCTGACAAATCTTGTGTGATTCTAATTACACTTCCTCAGTATTTGAATTGTTTCTTTCTAACTGTTTGCAATACCTTTTCCTTGATTCGATAGTCTTGAAATTTGGCCACAATATTCCTTGGGGTTTTAATGTTGGGGTCTCTTCCAGGAGGGGATCGGTGAATTCTTTCAATGGTGATTTTACCTTTTGATTCTAAAACATCAGGGCAGTTTTCTTTCAGGATTTCCTGGTAGATAATGTCTAGGTTTTTCTTTTTTTTTTTTTTTTTTTTTTAATCATAGTTTCAGAAAATCCAATAATCCTTAGATTGTCTCTCCTATATCTATTTTCCAGGTCAGTTGTTTTTTCCTAGGAGACATTTCATATTTTCTTCTATTTTTTTCTTTTTTTTTTTGTTTAACTCATTCTTGAAGTCTTATTGAGTCATTCACTTTCATTTTTTTCAGTTCTAATTTTTAATGTATTATTTTCTTTAGTTACCTTTTTAAGCTCCTTTTGTAACTTTTTTCTATTTCACCAATTTTCTTTTTCAGTGAATTGGTGTCTTTTTCATATCTCTTTTTTAGAACATTATATCCTTCTTGCAAAGATTTCAATTCATTTCCTCATTTATCTTCTAACTCTCTTTTGAGATTCTTTAAGCAATCTTCCAGGAAAGCCTTGTAAAATGGGGACCAGGTCATGTCTCCCTTTGTGGCTTCCTCTGGAGATGCTTTACCTTTATGAACCTCAGGAAATGAAGTCTGCCCTTCTCTCTCTCCATAAAAGCTTTCTATGGTGAGAGTTCTTTTTTGTTTCTTATTCATTTTTTTAAAGCTTAAGGTATGTTTAAAGCAGAGAACTGACAGCTGCTTTAATTTGCACTGGGACAGTTTGGATGATTGACTTCTAGTGCTGGGCTCTCCGGGCTAGGTCTGCTCCAATGGGTTACTAGCTATCTTTTACAAAAGGCGGATCTGCCAAAGCACCTGCCTGCAAGTAGGGCAGAGTTGTCTAAAAGCCTCAAAGAAACTTCCCAGGTGCTTAGAATCTGACAAGCTGAGTCCCAGCCTCGCTTCCTGCCCTCTCCAGGAGCTGCTATCTGAGCTCCACAAACTGACCGACCCCCTGCCCCTCTGAAACAGACCTGTTCTAAAGCTCTTCCAAGGTAACTTCTTCTGGGAATGTATTGTACTCCAAATATTTGGGGGCGTTTTGACTCTAGAACCAGTTTAGAGACTTAATCTTCTGTTGATTCCAGCAAAGGTCAGAGAAGGTAACAGAGAGTCATGTCTTAAATCTGCCATCTTGGCCCTGCTCAATTGAGATATTTAAAACTTGTTCTTAAGTATGCTCTTAATAAGTTTGTTTTCTTCCTGCTCTTTGCATTTCTACTCTCTGAAGAATCATTACTTATTATTCTTAATAGAGTGAATAATGAGATGATAGAATCCAAATGTGGTACTTTCATTATTAACAATAAAAATAATTCACTAAACATCATTGAAATAGCTATTGCAATTAGAAAGATTGTGTGATTCCAACTTCATGTAAACATACACCAAGGATCAATTGGTTTAGCAAGATCTCACACTTAATTACATAAATTTATTTTATTTTAATAATTTTTTATGTTGTGACACTATATCTCTTAATAATTCATCATTTTCTGTAATGTTTGCATATAAGCTATTATAAAGCCATAAAATATCATGTCTCTTCATTTGGCAAGAATTTCTATTATTTTCTAGTTAAGATTATTCAAGAAAAAATGTCTCTTGCAGATGGATGGATTTGAGTTGAAACTTGAAAGAAGCCAAAGAAGTCAGAAAGTGGAGGTGATGAAATAAAATAAAACAAATATGGAAGATATTCAATAAAAAAGTAGATTTGGGATGTAAGGCTATATGGAAGAAGTAGCAAAAAAGCCAATGCTAAGAAAATCTGGAGGAGAGTAAAATATAGGAATACTGGAACATCAAATTGTGAAGGGTTTAAAAAATAAACAGAGGAATTTATATTTGATTATAGTGACAATAACGATTAGCATTTAATTTGGGGGGTTAAATGTCCAGATATGTTCTTTAGGAAAATTAATTTTGGCAGCTGAGTCAATGATCAAGAGAGAATGGGAAAAACTTGAGAATAACTACCAGAGTATTGCAAGAGTCCAGTTTTGAGGTGATAAGTTTTTGCACCGTGGTGGTGGCAATGCAAGTAGAAAAGAAGACTTACATAGAAGAGATTTTGCAAAGATATAATCTATAAGTTTTAACAACATATTGGAACTATGGAATGAATTTGATTGAGGAGTTGAAAATGACATGTAGATTAAGAGCCTCAGTTACTGGGATGATGGTTCAGAAGACTTAAGTTTTGGAGATAAAGATAATGTGTTCCCTTTTAAACATGTTGAATTTGAAATAACTGTGAGATATCCAGTTCTAGATGTCCATGGGGAAGTTGGAAAGTCCCGAAAGACAGGAAATCAGAAAACAAGTTAGAACTGGATTAGCAGATCTGAGGTTTACCTATATAGAAATGATAATCAAACTCATGTATCAGATGAGATCACAGAATTAGATTATATTAAAAGAACAGGAGTGGGAAGGAAAGAAGAGGAAAGGAGAGGAAGGGAGGAAAAGCAGGGAGAGGGGAAGAAGGAAAAAGAGGAGAGGCCAACTAATACTTGAGAGAAACTCATGTTTAATGTATATGACTTAGAGGAAGATGTGAAAAAGAAAACTAGTAAGGACTATTGATACAAATAGGAAAAGAAGCAGAAGTGCATGACCCATGTCATGAAAACAGAGAAGTTATCCAAGAAAATAAGGTGATTGACAGTATTAAAGACAGAAGAGAGGTCAACTATATACAGTATCAATCAATTTATTTGAAGTTAATTTATGACTTGCCAAATGACTTTTTCTGATACTACATCATATTTAAAATTTCTAGTTTTGTTCTCAGTGAGTGTTGCATATCATTGTAAATATTCATCTCAGTTCTTCAAAATTATCACTTTTGATAGTGAGGAAATATAATTCAGTAAATTAATGTTTAATTATTTCTTTTATTTTCTTTTGAATTCTTTTGAGTTCTCCTTTTTCATTTCCAAAACAAACTATGTTTTTTTCAGAAAGATTGTAGTTTGATCTACTTATTAAAAGGTTTTTCATTAATTTTATTAAACTCCTTTATGATTTCCTAAATAATTGGCTAGTCATTGGAGATATTTACTCTCTTATCACATGTCCAATTCATTTTTAAAGAAAAGCTTATATTCTAATTTATTTATTTGTGTGCCCCAGTTACATATAGAAGTAACATTTTATGCACGTAAGCTATTTCTTATTTTTTTACATATTTCCTTATAAAGCATGTTGTGAGAGGGAAAAAAAAGTGAATATAGCATGTAATGATTTACATTTATGCTCCATAGTTTTCTCTCTGAATGTAGGGATTTTCCATCCAAAATTTACTGGCATTGATTTGGATCATTGAATTGCTAAGAAGAACCAAGTGTATCATAGTTGATCATCCCATAATCTTGCTATTATTGTATACAATTTATTCTTGGTTCTGCTAATTTCACTCAAAATCAGTTTCTGTTTGTTTTGCTCAGATTCAGTTTGTGTAAATATTTCCAGACTTTTCTAAAATTAGCTTGTTGAGGCAGAATCTGGCATGGGAGAGACACGTCTTCATTTGAGCTCTCCCTGATGTCCCTCAGCTCAACACCAAATCAAGCCTCTGAACTGGTTTTGGAGTGACATAACCCATGAATATTTGGAGTGTAACAGATTTCCAGAAGAAGATATTTTGGAAGAACTTCAGAAATGGTCTGTTTCAATAGTACATGGAGGGAGGGACTACGTGCAGCCACAGTGCAGAGACCCAGGGAATTGTGGGCCCTGTATTGGTAAATGTAATCAGAGGAATCTACTGTACTGTTGGTTACTCTGTCCTGGCTGCAAGCCAGTAGAACAGCAGATTAGCTATAAGACATCCAACACAAATATAAAAGGCAAATAGTGAGTCCCTGGAACGCAGAATATCAATGACTTGGCCATGTTCACTCATGCCCGAAGTGACTCAGCACTGACCAGGCTTAGCCTCTGTGGCTTGTAGAGAAAGCTTGGGCAACCTCACCTTTAACCTAAAAACAGATCTCAACATTTTTTTAAAAATGAGCAAAAAAGCAAAAAAAGTCTGACCATAGATAATTTTGATGAAGAAAGAGAACAGATTTCAAACCCTGAGGAAACTAAAAGCAGATCACCTCCAAATGAAGACCCAAGAGTGAAATGAATTGGTCCCATCTTACAAGACTCTCTTGGAAGATTTCAAAAAGGATCTTAAAAGAGAATTAGAAGAAAAATGGGGAAAGGAAATGAGAACATTGCAAGAGGGTTTGGAAAAGGAAACAGAAATTATTTGCAGAGAAATACTTAAAAAATAAATTTAGGGAAATGTAAAAAGTAATTCACTCCTAATAAAATAGAATTGATGAAATGGGAAAAGCTTATAATCCCTTAAAAAGATTTGATAAAATAGAAAATAAGTACTTGAAAAACAGAATTTGTGAAATGGAAAAAAAAATCCATTGAACAGAACTACTCATTTAAAAATTTTAAATTGGCTAAATGCAAAAGGAATTTAAAAACCAACTGAAGAAAATAATTCACTAAAAATTAGAACTGAACAAATGAAAATGAGTGACTTAGTGAGACATCAAGAATCAGTCAAACAAAAAAAAGAAAAAAAATAGAAGAAAAATTAAAATACCTCATTAAAAAAAACAACTAATATAGAAAATAGATCTAAAAGAGACAATCTAAGGATTATTGGACTTTCTGAAAATCATGATGAAAAAAGGGTTTAGACATCATCTTTCAGGAAATCATCAAGGAAAATTGCCCTTATGTCCTAGAACCAGAACAACATTAAATAGCCATTGAAAGAATTCACCAATAACCTTCTAAAAGAGAACCCAAAATGAAAACTCCAAGGTATGTTGTATCTAAATTTCAGAATTATCACATCAAGGAAAAAAAATATTTCAAGCAGTCAGGAAAAAAAAAAAAAAAAAAAAAAAAAAAAAAAATAAAAAAAAAAAGGCCCCAACCAGGATTACCCCGGACTTAGCAGATGCCACCTTAAAGGATCAAAGGACATGGAATTTGATATTCTAAAAGGCAAAGGAACTTGGATTGCAGCCAAAAGTAAACTATCCAGGAAATTGAGCATTATCTTTCAGGAAATAAGTTGAACATTCAATAATACAAATGAATTTCATTTATTTCTGTTGAAAAGACCAGAGTTGAACAAAGAATTGATCTCCAAATACAGAACTCAAGAGAAGCAAAAAAGTTAAAAAGGAAAGAATTCTTGAGAAGTATATCTTTGTTTGAATATACTTAGAGAGTGGAGATATAATAGGATTTTATTGTGATAATATAAAAAAGAAACTAAAAGTAGAAAGGGGATTGTATTGGCAAAAGAGGAAAATGGAGCTAAAATGAGGCAAATTACATCTCATGAATAGGCCAAGAAGATCTATTATAATTGAAGGAAAGAAGGGAGAGAGATGAACATTGTGTGAATCTTACTGTCATGAGATTGGGCTTAAACAAAGAATATAAGACATATTTAGCTTCACAGACGAACTTGTTTCATCCTATAGGGAAGTGGGAGGGTAAAGGAAAAGATGAGTTTAATTGAAAGGGAAAAAGGTGCAGGGGAAAGACATAAGAAAGATGGAGGAGGTGTAAAGAGGAAGAACTGTTTCAAGGACATGGTGGGCAGAAGCAAAATACTGAAGAGGAGGGAAAGGGGGAAAGGAAAGAGAAAAGCATAATTTGAAGGAAATAGTAGCAGGAAATGCAGAATACTATTTTAACTGTTATTGCGAATTAGATGAGTGCTCTCATAAATTGAAAGCATATAGCAGATAGAATTAAAGGAAGGAATCCTACAATATGTTGTTTATTAAAAAAACACATTTACAGCAGAGTGAAACATATGCAGTAAAGTTAAAAGACTGGAGCAAAATTTATTATGCTTCAGGTGAAGTAAAAAAAAAAAAAAAAAGGAGTAGTGTACCTGATCTCAGATCAAGCAAAATATAGAAATATAGATCTAATTAAAAGAGATAAGGAAGGAAACTATATATTGCTAAAGGGTACCATAGATAATGAAGCATTATAAATACTAAGCACATCTGTGTCAAGTGTTATAGAATCCAGATTCCTAGAGAAGAAGGTAAGGGAACTGCAAGAAGAAATAGACAGCAAAACTATACTAGTGAGGAATTTCCTGAAAGATGATGGTTGTTATTATTTTATTCCCACAAAAGCAACTCTTAGTTTTGTTTATTAGTTCAAAAGGTTTTTTTTTTCCTTTCAATTTTATTTCACAATTTCAAATTTGATATTTACTTGGGGAGGGGAGTTATTTGTTATTTTTCCAGCTTTTTTAGTGGCCTGCCCAATTAACTGATCTCCTCTTTCTCAATTTTATGTAAGTAATCATGCAGAAATATTTTCCCCTAAGAACTGTTTTGGCTGCATCCCATAAATTTTGGCATCTTATCTCATTATTGTCATTTTCTTGGATGTGTCTATGATTTGTTGTTTTACCCTCTCATTCTTTAGGATCAGATTATTTAGTTTCATTTAATGTTTGGTCTACTTTTCCTGACTATTAATCATATACAATTTTTATCACATCAGGATCTGAAAAAGTTGAATTTACTATTTCTGCCTTTCTGCTTTTGAGTTTGAGGGTTTTGCTTTTTTTTTTTTTTTTTTTTTTTTTTTTTGCTTTAATATATGGTTAATTTTTGTACAGATTCCGCAAACCTCTGAGAAAAAAAGTATACTCCTTTCTGTCTCCATTCAATTTTCTCCAAAAATCTATCATACTGAACTTTTCAAAAATTCTATTTCACTCCTGAACTTTTTTTCTTATATTTTATGGTTTGATTTATCTAGTTCTAACAGAGCAAAGTTGATAGGATAAAAACAGAGGAAAAATATAGTCTAATTCCCCTAATGAATATTGATGCAAAAATCTTACATAAAATAATAGCAAAGAGATTACAGCAAGTTATCCTCAGGATAGTAGACCATAACCAAGTAGGATTTATGCCAGGAATGCAGGACTGGTTCAATATTAGGAAAACTAAAAGCATAACTGACTATATCAATAACAAAACAAAAAAAAACATATGACTATCCCAATAGATGGAGAAAAATCATTTGACAAAATTCAACACCCACTCCTATTGAAAACACTAGAGCGTATAGGAATAAATGGCCTTTACCTTAAAATGATCAGTAGCATCTATTTAAAGCCACAACAAGCATCAGTTGTAATGGGGATAAACTAGAACCATTCCCAATAAGATCAGGGGTGAAACAAGGTTGCCCCCATTATCATTACTATTCGGGTTGTATTAGGATTATTAGCTTTGGCAATAAGAGAAGAAAAACATTAAAGGAATTAGAATAGAAAAGGAGGAAACCAAATTGTCACTTGTTGCAGACAATTTTATGGTATACTTAGAGAATCCTAGAGAATCAAATAAAAAATAGTGGAAGCTATTTACAATTTTATAAAATTGCAGGATACAAAATAAATTCATATAAATCATCAGCATTTTTATATTTTACCAGCAAAGTCCAAAAGCAAGAGATACAAAGATAAATTGTATTTAAAATAACTGTGGATAATAAAAAATATTTGGGAGTCTACCTGCCAAGGTAAACTCAGGAACTATATGAACACAACTACAACATTTTCTGCACAATTAAGTTAGCTCTAATCTCTTGGAAAAAAATATCACATACTCGTGGCTAGGCTGAGCTAATATATTAAAAATGATAATATTACCTAAATTAGTCTACTTATTCAGTGACATATGAATAAATTCCCAAGAAATTACTTCACAGAGCTAGAAAAAAATAACAATAAAATTCATCTGGAAGAACAAAAGGTCAAGAATTTCAAAGGAATTAATGGAAAAAAAATATAAAGGAAGGTGGCCTACTATACCAGACCTAAAACTATATTATAAAGTAGTGATCATCAAAACCAATTTGCTACTGGCTAAGAAACAGAGTAATTGATCAATACAATAGATAAGGTTCATAGGACAAAATAATTAATGGCTATAGTAATCTAGTTTTTGACAAATCCAAATACCCCAGCTTTTTTTTTTTTATAAAGCTTTTTATTTACAAAACATGAGTGACCTTTCAACATTGACCTTTGCAAAAAAACTTTTTTTTCCCAAGCTTTTCCTTTCCTTCCCCCCACCCCCAACCCCTAGATGGCAGGTAATCTAATACATGCTAGATAGGATAAATTATATGACAAATACAATACATGTATACATATCTATACAGTTATCTTATTGCACAAGAAACATCAGATCTAGAAAGAGAAGAAGAAAAAAACAACCTAAGAAGGAAAATAAAATGCATGGAAATATTCACAGAAAGTGTTAAAATGCTGTGTTCTGGTTCACTCTCAGTTCCCACAGGCCTCTCTCTGGATGTATATGACTATCTTCATCGCAGCACAACTGGTTTGAATCACATCATTGTTGAAGAGAACCATGTCCATCAAAATTGATCATCGTATAGTCTTGTTGCTGTGTATAATGTTCTCCTGGTTCTGCTGATTTCACTCAGCATCAGTTCATGAAAGTCTCTCCAACCCTCTCTGAAATCTTCCTGTTGGTCATTTCTTACAGAACAATAATATTCC
>JAJPUD010031224.1:0-12661 GCA_023553655.1 Myrmecobius fasciatus | reverse complement strand
GTCTAAAACAGACCTCAGAAGTTCTTTCAAAGTAGATATTTGATACAAGTGCATTGTAGTCCAAGTGTTTGGTGGCGCCCTCACTCCAGAACCAGTTTGGAGGCTTAATTTGTCTGGGTCTGAGGGAAGGTCTCAGCAGCTCACAAAGGAAGCTGTCTGCAGTTTGCCATCTTGGCTCCGCCTTAACCTCAAGCTTTTTTAAAAAATGAATAAAAAACAGAAAAGAACTCACACCATGGACAGCTTTTAGGGAGGGTGAGAAGAAAAGACCCCAGATTCTGAGGTTCATAAAGATAAAGCAATTCCAGAGGAAGCCAAAAAGGGAGACATGACCTAGTTCCCATTTCACAAGGCTTTCCTGGAAGATTGCTTTAAGAATCTCAAAAGATAGATGAAAAATGGGGAAATGAAATAAGATCATTGCAAGAAGGAATAGAAAAGGCATATGATGTTCTACACAAGAAATATAAAAAAGACACCAATTCACTGAAAAACAAAATTGGTGAAATGGAAAAAGACTACAATGAACAAAAAATTCAATTGTCCAGTTGGAAAAGAAAGGAGCTAAAAAGGTAACTGAAGAAAATAATACATTAAAAATTAGAATTGAAAAAATGGAAGTGAATGACTCAAAAAGACTTCAAGCATCAATCAAACAAAAACAAAAACAAAATGAAAAAAATAGAAGAAAATATAAAATCTCTCCCAGGAAAAACAGCTGACCTGGAACGTTTCAATCTAAGGATTATTGGACTTCCTGAAAGACATGATGAAAAAAAGAACCTAGACATTATCTTCCAGGAAATCATGAAAGAAAACTGCCCTGATGTTTTAGAATTAGAAGGTAAAATGACCATTGAAAGAATTCACCAATCACCTTCTGAAAGAGACCCCAGAATCAAAACCCAAAAAAATATTGTGGCTAAATTTCAGGACTATTGCACCAAGGAAAATATATGGCAAGCAGCTAGAAAGAAACAGTTCAAATACCGAGGAACTGTCATTAGAATTACACAAGATCTTTCAACCTCCACGTTAAAGGACAGAAGGACCTGGAATCAGATATCCCAAAAGGCAAAGAAACTTCGATTATAGCCAAGAATAAGTTATCCAGCTAGAATGAGCATTATCTTCCAGGGAAGAAGATGGGTATTCAATGATATAGGTGAATTTCACCTATTTCTAAAGAAAAAAACATATATGAACAAAAATTTAACCTCCAAACACAGAACCCAAGAGAAGCATAAAAAGGTAAAAAGGAAATACGTCTTGAAAACTGTTACTACTATGGGTATAGTTAAAGAATAGGGGTATAATTTAATTTTACTTTGATAATATGAAAAAGAAACTAGAGGTAGAAGGGATATCATACTGGGAAAAGAGGTTAAAGAAGGCAAAATAAGGTTTAAAAAAGAGGTAAAAATAAGGTAAAATCTCATGAAGAGGCAAAGAAAACCCAATATAATTGAGGGAAAGAAGGGAGGGGGATGAGCATTGTGTGAATCTTATTTTCCTCAGATTAGGCTCTAAAAGAGTATATCAGAAAAAATTTGGTTTCACAGAGAAACTTGTCCCTCCTTAGAGGGAAGTTGGAAGTGAAAGGAAGAAAAGAAAGGGGTAGACTAATAGAAGGGAAAATAGAAGAATTAGGGGAAAGGTTTAAAAAAAGGAGGGCTTCTAAAGGGGAGAGGACTGAGGGAAGTGGTCATCAAAAGCAAAATAAGAAAGAAGTTAGGGAGGTAAACCAAATGTTAGAAAAGTTAGGTATTATAGATCTTTGAAGAAAATTGAATGGAGGCAGAAGGAAATTTACTTTTTTTTTTCTGTGGTTCAAGGAACTTATACAAAAATTGACCATGGGTTAGGGCATAAAACCCTCCAAATCAAATGCAGAAAGGCAGAAATGGCAAATGCATCTTTTTCAGATCATGATGCAATAAAAATCACATGCAATATAAGGCCAGGAGGAAATAAACCAAAAGTTAATTCGAAATTATAGAATTCTAAAGAATGAATGGGTGAAAGAGCAAATTATAGTCACAATAATTTCATTCAGGAGAATGGCAATAATGAGAAAACATACCAACATTTGTAGGATATGGCCAAAGCAGTTACAAGGGGTGATTTTATATATATGCTTACTTGCATAAAATAGAGAAAGGGAAGATCAATGAATTGGGCTTATTATTTAAAAAACTAAAAAAATACCATATTACAAACCCTCAATTAAAAACCAAATTGGAAATTCTGAAAATAAAAGGGGAGATTAATAAAATTGAAAATAAGAAAACCATTGAATTAATGAATAAAACTGAGTTGGTTTTAAGAAAAAAAAACAACAAAATAGATGACTTGAGTTAATTAAATTAGAAAAAAAGAAAGAAAATCAAATTTTTAGTCTCAAAAATGAAAAGGGAGAACTTTTCACCAATGAAAAATAAATTAGAGCACTAATTAGGAGTTACTTTGCCCAACTTTATGCCAACAAATTTGATAACCTAAATGAAACGGAGGAATATTTACAAAAATATAGACTGCCCAAGTTAACAGAATAGGAAATACATTATTTAAATAGCCCCATTTAAAAAAAAGAAATAAAATAAGCTATTAATCAACTCCCTAAGAAAAAATCTCCAGGGCCAGATGGATTTACATGTGAATTCTACCAAACATTCAAAGAACAATTAATTCCAATGCTATAAAAACTATTTGAAAAAATAGGGAAAGAAGGTATACTACCAAATTCCTTCTGTGATACAAATATGGTTCTGATAGCTAAACCAGGTAGGGAGAAAACTGAGAAAAAAGAATTATACACCAAATTCCCTAATGAATATTGATGTAAAAATCTTAAATAAGACAATAGTAATGAGATTACAGAAAGTCATGCTCAGGATAATACAGTGTGACCAAGTTGGATTTATAACACGAATGCAGGGCTGGTTCAACATTAGGAAAGTTATTAATTATATTAATAAACAAACTAACAAAAATCATATGATTATCTCAATAGATGCAGAAAAAGCAGTTAATAAAATCCAACACCAATTCCTATTAAAAACACTAGAGAGTATAGGAATAAATAGGCTTTTTGTTAAAATGATCAGTAGCATCTGTTTAAAATCATCAGCAAACATCTTATGTAATGGGGACAAACTAGTATCATTCCCAATAAGATCAGGAGTGAAACAAGGCTGCCCACAATTTAATATTGTATTGAAAATGTTAGCTTTGGCAGTAAGAGAAGAAAAGGAGATTAAAGGAATTAGAGTATATCATGAGGAAACCAAATTATCACTCTTTGCAGATGACATGATGGTATACTTAGATAACCCTAGAGACTAAACTAAAAAACTGTTAGTAACAATTTACAACTTTAGCAAAGTTGCAGGATGCAAAATAAATCCACATAAATCATCTGCATTTTTATATATTACCAAAAAAAAATCAGCAGCAAGATACAAAAAGAAATTCCATTCAAAATAACTGTTGATAGTATAAAATATTTGGGAATCTATCTGCCAAGGAACACTCATGTACTATATGAACTAAATTACAAAATACTTTCCACACAAATAAAATTAGACTTAATCAGTATTTATACTGATTTATTCCAACTTAATCAGTTGGAAAAAAAAACATCAAATGCTCATGGGTAGGCCAAGCGAATATAATAAAAATGACAGTACTACCCAAACTAATTTACTTATTTAGTGCCATACCAATCAAACTCCCCAAAAAATTATTTTACAGATCTAGAAAAAAAATAGTAGCAAAGTTTACTTGGAAGAATAAAAGGTCAAGAATCTCAAGGGAATTAATGAAAAAAAGGCTCATGAGGGTGGCCTTGCTGTGCCAGATCTAAAATTATTTTATAAAGCAGCAGTCATCAAAACCGTTTAGTGCTGGCTAAGAAATAGAGCAATCGATCACAGGATAGGATCACAGGACAAACCATGCAATAAATAAAGCTGTCTAGTTATTTATTAAAGTAGTCTTTGATAAACCCAAAGACTTTTGGGATAAGTACTCACTATTTGACAAAAACTCCTGGGAAAATTGAAAACTAGTATGGAAGAAATTAAGGCTTGACCCACACCTAACACCACATAATAAGATAAGATCTAAATGGTTTTATGATTTAGATATAAAGAGTGATATTATAAGCACATTAGAGGAACATAGGATAGTTTACCTCTCAGACATGTGGAGAAGGAAGGAATTTCTTTCCAAAGAAGAAGTGGAACTCTAAATTGAACACCAGATAGATAATTTTGATTATATTAAGTTAAAAAGTTTTTGTATAAACAAAACTAATGCAGACAATAGGAGGGAAGCAATAAATTGGAAAATCATCGTTACTTTTAAGGGTTCTGATAAAGGCCTCATGTTTAATATGAATAGAGAATTGTCTCACATTTATAAGAATTCAAGCCACTCTCCAATTGATAAATGGTCAAAGGATAGGAACAGAAAAATTTTAGATGATGAAATTAAAACTATTTCTTGTCATATGTAAAGGTGCACAAAATCACTATTCATCAGATAAATGCAAATTAAGACAACTGAGATACACACCTGTCAGATTTGCTAAGATGACAGGAAAATATAATGACTTATGTGGGAGGGGATGTGGGAAAACTGGGATTCTGATGCATTGTTGGTGGAACTGTAAACGGATACAATCATTCTGGAGAGAAATTTGGAACTATGCTCAAAAACTTATCAAAGTATGAAAACCCTTTGACTCAGCAGTGTTTCTATTTGACCTATATCCCAAAGAGATCTTAAAGGAGGGAAAGGGACCCTCATATACAAAAATGTTTGTAGCAGCACTTTTTTGTAGTGTCTCGAAACTGGAAACTGAATGGATGCCCATCAATTGGAGAACGGCTGAACAATTATGGTATATGAATGTCATATAATATTATTGTTTTGTAAGAAACAACTAGCAGGATGATTTTAGAGAGTCCTGGAGAGACTTGCATGTACTGATACTGAGTGAAATCAGAAGAACCAGGAGATCATTGTACACAGCAACAATAAGACTATATGATGATCAGTTCTGAAAGACATGGTTCTCTTCAATAATGAGATGTTTCAAATCTGTTCCTGTTGGTCAGTGATGAAGGAAGCCATATACACCTAGGGAGAGGCCTGTGGGATCTGTCTGGACCACAACATAGCATTTTCACCCTACTTACATTGTTTTCCTTCTCAGGTTGTTTTTTCCCTGTACAACAGCAAGATAATTGTATAAGTACATATTCACATTTTCGATCTGTCAAGTATTTTAACATAATTAACATGTATTAGACTTCCTGCCATCTAGGGGAGGGCGTGGAGAGTAGGAGGGAAACATTTGTAACAGAAAACTTGCAAGAGTCCATGTTGAAAAATTACCTATGCAAATGTTTTGTAAATAAAAATCTTTAATAAAAAATTAATTCAAGGCATTCTCCAATTGATAAATGGCCCAAGGATATAAACAATTTTCAGATGAAAAAATTGAAATCATTTCTAATCATATGAAAAAGTGCTCCAAATCACTATTGATCAGAGAAATGCAAATTGAGACTCCTCTGAGATACCACCACACACCTCTCAGATTGGCTAAGATGACAGGAAAAGTTTATGATGAATTTTGGAGGGCATGTGGGAAAACTGGGACACTAATGCATTGATGGTAGAATTATGGACAGATCCAAACATTCTGGAAAGCAATTTGGAACTCTGCCCAAAGCATTATCAAACTGTGCATACCCTTTGACCCAACAGTGTTTTTACTGAACTTATATCCCAAAGAGATATTAAAGGAGGGAAAGGGACCCATATGTGCAAAAATGTTTGTGTGTGGTAGCCCACTTTGTAGGAACAAGAAACTGGAAAATGGATGAATGCCCATCAGTTGGAGAATGGCTCAATAAGCTATGGTATATGAATGTTATGGAATATTAGCGTTATATAAGAAATGATCAATAGGGTGATTTCAGGGAGGCTGGGGGAAACTTACATGAACTGATGCTAAGTGAAATGAGCAGAACCAGGAGATCATTATACTTGGCAACAGCAAGATTATATGATGATCAATTCTGATGGGCATGGCATTCTTCAACAATGAGATGATTCTAGTCAGTCTCAATGATCTTGTGATAGAGAGAGCCTTCTACACCCAGAGAGAGGACTGTGGGAACTAAGTGTCATTAACAACATAACTAGTGTTTTCACTCTTTTTGTTGTTATTTGCTTGCATTTTATTTTCTTTGTCATTTTTTTCTGGTTTAATTTGATTTTTCTTGTGCAGCAAGAAAACTTTATAAATACATATGTATATGTTGAATCTAGCATATATTTCTACCATGTTTAACATATATTGGACTACTTGCCATCTAGGGGAGGGAGTGGGAGAAGGGGAGAAATATTGGAACACAAGATTTTTCAAGGGATAATGTTGAAGAGTTATCCGTGCATATGTTTTGAAAATAAAAAAGCTTTAATAAAAAAGATAGGTGGCAAGAAAAATGCTCCCTTATGAAAAAAATATATTTTTCTTCAAATTTTCTTCAAATATGTTAGATGAAAAATTTACTTTTAATGTAATATTAACTTAAAATGTAATAATGCATTTATATCTTCAGTCACATAACAAACCATTTAAATATTTATTTTATATAGAAAATAAATAGCTATCACAAAAAAAGAATGTCAGAGAAATCACATTTCTTCATCATTATCATCTTTTTTTGAGAATATTTATTTAATTCAACCTCCAGGTATTTTGAATGGTTGTTGATTTTTTTGATCTCCTCTTCCAGATATCTATATGAAAATCATGATACCTCAGCATGATCTTTTGTTCACTTTAAATTGCCCTAGAAATGATGGACATAGGAACTTTCTTCCTTATATTTGTGATGTCATTCATATCTTTCATCTGAGTCTCCTGAATTTCCTTCTTATCTTCTTTTTTCATAGTCCAGTTCACAATTACCTTCATTCTCCTTTTATTATTCACCTGTGCCTTTTCCTATAATTTCAGAAAACTGTACCCAAAATGGTTTTGAATTTTGCCTTATTTTTCTTCAAAAGGCTGGATTCTAAATTCATAAATCCCCCATTAACTTGAGCTGCATCCTTTTGCTCTTGATCATGGGACAGCTCACAATTAAATGTGTAGAATCAATCATCCATCTCATCTGTGTACTGCTGCACCTCCTGTATTTCTAAATAACCACTTCCAGGATGTTGAGGCTAGCAAAGAGCTTGCACTGCTGGTCTGTATAAAGAATTACAGATCTGGTTCTAGAATTGTTCCTCTCAGCTTTTGAATGTTTAAGATAGAGTAAAATAAATTAATCCCTGAAAATCTTTAAAATTATATCACCTTTATCAAAGATGTTTTTCTTAGTGTTTGGCAATACACAGTAGGTTTTGTATAAGACTTAACCATTCATCACTGAATAAATAAAAAAGAACTGTATTGGGGATGGAAGGGAATATAATATATACTAGAAAAAGGATAAAATGAATTAAACACTGTAAAGATATGATAATGATGGAGAATTTAATATATCTAGACATCTTCAGAAACAGAATTAATGATACAAATCTTTCATTATCTTCATGATCATTACCTTTTTCGTTAAAGAAGAGTAGGAAAAGAAACTATATTGAACTTGATTTTGACTAATACAAAAAGATAGTATGGTATCATGTGAAAAGTACTAGACTGGGAGCCAAATGAAAATGTTTAAATCCCAGATCAAAGGCAAAGTAAGCTTATGTAACTTACTTTCTCTTTCTGAGTCCCAGTTCTTTATAGATAAAAATTTTTGGATCATCTATCTGAACTATCTGATAGTTCTGCAATAGAAAAATATAGGGGCAACATTGATATGTAAATTAAATATTTAGGACTTATCAATGAAGAAAATTTGGATGACAAAAATGGGGTTGGAGAAAGAGGAGATATAATTTAGTAAAGATGAAATCCTTAGTTCAGAAAAAAATACTGAATTTGATCAATGTTTGCACAACACATTTCCCCCTGCAGTATCTACCAGTTATGCTATTCCAAAAAAAAGTATCAAAATAAGGTATAATCAATAAATGCACATTATATCCTATATTATTGGGGAAGTTAGATGGCTTAATGTATAAAACATTGAACTTGGAATCAAGAAAATATGAATTCAAATCCAGCCTCAGAGGTTTTTTAGCTCTGTGATCTTGGGCACTCATTATTCCCTTTGCCTTAATCTACTGGAAAAGAAAAATAGAAAATGACTCTGGTATCTTTTTCAAGAAAGCCCTATGGACAGCATGGACCATGAAGAGTTAGACATATCTGAATGACTAAGTAACAACAATGCTATGTTATAAAGCCACATCAAAAACAGCTAAAGGGGAACCAATGTTTATTATAACTTTACTTACATGGCAGAAGTGGAATATATTGCTATGTATCTCTATGCTTACCTTTGCTTTAAAGTCACTAAATATTTAAGCATTTATAAATTTTTATTTGAAGTTTTATCAGATACTTCATAAATTGTTATAACACTTCATCCTTTACAATAGATGTTGGTGTTTAAGCTGCTTCTCTTTTAAATCTACTATCAATTCCTTATCACAAGAACAGGACAAGTAAATCAAAAGAGCTGAAATGCTAAATTTGCTTAAATTAATAATAGTTCAAAATCCAAAATGAGAGAAAATAAGCACATTTCCAGATAAGAGTCTTGCTTAAGTCACATTGAGTATATCTGAATATTATATTTCAGGAAAAAAAAACATGATAAACATGTATAGATGATAGTGATAATATATTAAGGATGCCTTAAAATAGACCTGTTTACGTTTATATATATAGGCAGATTAGACTGGATAGTTTCTGAAGTGTTTTATAACTCCAAAATTCTTTGAGAGAAAATAAATACCCTTAACAGCACAGGTTTTAGTCGAAACAGTGAACTCAGGAACATTTTGAAGATGAAATTTTTTATATGAAATGTAGCTATTTTTATTTCCCTAGAAAGTATAATGTATTCTATATCTAAATTGAATCAGTATTTCTCTATTTTACTAATATAGGTTTAGGATAACCAAAACTGATGATGCTTTCTCCTACCTGCTTTCTTCAATAAAATTTGTTGCCATATCACTCCCTCTTACTCTAAACTTCCACAGAGGCAATGTCCTCTATCATCTCAATCACTATGCTTTGTTTCTGCTAACCTGGGGTGATTCTAGGATGATTGATGATAATGTATCAAAGCTAAGTCAACACTCAACCATGCTGCACCAAGGCCATTTTCTTTTCTAAAATTAAAAAAAATTCTAAAATATATAAAAAACTGTGCCAAATTCATAAAAATATAAGTCATTCACCAATTGATAAATGGTCAAATGATATGAACAAACAATTTGCACAGGATAAAATATATGTATGTATATATATATTATCTATAGTCATATGACAAAAATCTTCTAAATCACTCTTGCTTAGAGAAATGCAAATTAAAACAACTCTGAGGTACCACATCACACTTCTCAGATTGGCTAAGATGATTGGAAAATGTAATGATAAATATTGGAGGGTATGTGGGAAAACTGAAACACTAATGCATTGTTGCTGGAGTTATAAAATGAGCCAACCATTATGCAGAGCAATCTGGAACTATGCCCAAAGTGCTAGCAAACTGTGCATACCCTTTGACCCAGCATTGTCACTACTAGATTTGTATTCCAAGAAAATCCTAAAGGAGAGAAAAGGCCTCACATGTGTAAAAATATTTGTAGCAGCTATGTTTGTGATAGCAAAGAATAGAAAAATGACTAAGATATCCATCAATTGGGGAATAGCTGACTACATTGTGATATATGAAGATAATTGTATATTATTGTTCTATAAAAATTATGAATAAATTGATTTTAGAAAGTCCTAGAAATGTTTACACAAATTTATGCTGAGTGAAACAAGCAGAACCAGGAAACCTAGTACACAATAACAGAAAAAAATGTGCAGTGATCAACTGTGAAAGATTTGGTTCTCAGTGGTTCAATGATCTCAAGATAATCCCAATAGATAATAGACAGAAAATGCCATCTGCATCAATAAAAAGAAATATGGAGATTTAATGAAAATGAAGATATTCTATGTTCACTTTTTTCTATTTTTTTCTTTCTGTTCTGATTTTTCTCTTGCAACATCCATAAAGCAAGGTGTATCAAAAATAGTTAATTAAAAAAAAGAAAATTTAAATATTGTATACAGCAATAAAAAAAGGTTCCTTTACATGGAGAAATTATTATTATTCCCCTTTTATTCATCTTGAGGAAACTGAAATAAACAAAGATCATATGACTTGCCTATGTCACATAGCTAGTAAGTTTTTAAGGTTTGATTTGACTTCAGGTCTTCTTGACTACAGATCCAAATGTTTATCTAGGTTAAACCATGCAACTCTCAAGGTGACCTCTCATATATTTGGGTGGGACATTGCTTCATTAAAATCTGCCTTTTGATCCTCCATGTAGATTCCACAGTTTAACAGATTTTTCATGAACTATATATCATGATAATATCATGATAATATATCATCACTAATAAGTATTTATATATACATGTGCATATACATACATACATTCACACATATATACACATATTGTGTATATGTGTGTATGTATGTCTTTAAGATTTACAAAGTTCTGGATCCTTCAAGATAACTGAGGACTGGAGAAACATTACATCATTAACAAACCCCATTAAAAGCCAATCAGTAGGAAAACCCTTGGGCTCCAATGTCTATATATGAATGAAGAAATGTAGATAATATGCAAAATGGAAATGTTTTCTAATGTTATATTCATTTAAATTCATAGGTAACACTGAGAGTTGACTAGCTCTGCCAAAAATAGAGTAACTGGTGTTTTTTTGATTTTTAAAATGAAAATTTCATGCTTTAAAATATGTAGGATCAAAGAATTTGAGGGAGATTGTAATTCATGTCTGACATTGATTCACAGTAATGGAAAAGAAATGGTTTCTATTGTAGAAATGAAAGTATTGGGGATAGTGACCTTTACATCTTAAATTTATGATAGAAAAGGAGGAGAATGATAGGAACAGCATGACATGCAATCTAGATTTCAGTACAGTAAATTTCTGAAAGATCAGTGGGAGGAAAGGCAGTATTTCCTGGTCTATGATTCTACAGATGAAGTAACCCAGCTAGAATGTAGAAGCCTCAAGGAGTAAATTCTGAATAAACAGAGGAGGAAAATTTAGAAAAGTCTAAAGAGATTAAAGGGAGAAAAGCAAATATATGTATGGAAAATAGATGTAATATCAGGTAAATTTAAAAATTAGCTTATGTTAAATGTCAGAATTGCCTTATTCCGCCAAAGAAAGTTAAGGAGGTAATGGCTATATTGAGAAAAAAAGAAGATTCCCAAAAGTGATAGAATTACCTTTAGTAATAGATAGTATGATTAGAACTGACAACAGAGAGAAGAATGAAGCTGCTGAAGTTTTATTTTGCTTTTGTTTTCTCTGCATTAAAGAATAACCTTTGAACTAAAAACTATAAAACAAAGGTGGCTAAAAGAAAGTTTATTAACATTATAAATAAGGAGACAATAAGAGACTAACTTTGATTGGTTCAAAAAAACTACATCTTTGTACATTAAAACAAAATGAAACAGAGCATAAATAATGGTGATATTATTGCTGACTCACTCCAAGAAACTTTGTAAAGACAGGGTGGAAGTACCACAAGACTTGCTGCAGAAGGGCAAAGATTCCTGTATTCAACCAAAGGGAAAAAAAAGTTTTCAAACTATAGACCCTTGATTTTGAATTCAAACCCTGGACAATATTCTAGGAAAAATTATTAAATAAATATGCACAATAAATAGATAAAATATATTAAAATTAAGAAAAAGAATGATCAATTAAAGAGCCAAGATGGTAGAAATTAGAAACATGTCTATCTGAGCTCCTCCTAGTGTCTCTCAGATCAACACCAGATCAAGCCTCTGGACTGAATTTGGAGTCACAAAATTAACAAATATTTGGAGTATAATAATTTTCCAAAAGTTTGGAAGAACTTCAGACAACGTCTAGTTCAATTGATCAGGGGGTGAAGCTGCAGAGACAAAATAAAGCTTAGGGAGCCTTGAGTAGAGAGTGAGGGCATTATGATGTCCACAAATCAGGGAATTTACTGCAAAAATCTTAGGCCACTCTTTATTGGTTCCAAGCCACAGAAATATGCAGTACCTGGCCAAGCCTACCCAGCAGGACAAAAATCAGTCAGCAAGACTGGTCTCAGGTTAAATTAAAGCATCTGTCACAACTTTGCCTTAAGAGCAGATCTCAAGGGGCAGCTAGGTGGCACAGTAGATAGAACACCAGCCCTGAAGTCAGAAGGACCTGAGTTCAGGTCTGATCTCAGACACTGAACATTCCCTAGCTGTGTGACCATGGACAGATCACTTAACCTCAATTGCCTCTGCAAAAAAAAAAAAAAAAAAAGAGCAGGGGGAGCAATCCTGATCTCAGATCAAGCAAAAGCAAAAGTAGACCAAATTAAAAGAGATAAGGAAAGAAACTGCATCCTACTTAAAGGTACTACAGATAATGAAATAATATCAATAC
>JAJPUD010031223.1:0-12661 GCA_023553655.1 Myrmecobius fasciatus | reverse complement strand
ACTCAGGTAAAAAAGTAATGGAATAGATTAGATGACTGCTGGATTGTCTTTTAGAACTAGGCCTAACTTTGTTCTTAAGGATACTTCTATAATAGTAAAGTTTTCTTATGCTTGTTTTTGTTACTGTGGTTCAGTCATTTTCAGTCATATCTGACTGTTTGTGACCCCCATTTTGGATTTTCTTGCCAAAGACACTGGAGAGATTTGCCATTTTCTTCTCCAGCTCATTTTGTAGATTAAAAAAAACTGAGACAAACAGGGTTAAATAAGTTGCCCAGAATCACACAAATAATAAATGTTTGAGACCACATTTTAGGCTGGTTTTGCCAACTTCCAAATATAAATATAGCTTCTCAATGAGGGGAATCCTTATGGAGAGCTGCCCTTTAGAGAAATCATTCTGGGAAGATTTGGCACTTTGAAATTTTTTGACAGCAAGAGCTTCTTGCAATCTTTATATAAGAGGCTTCCTCACTATTCCCCCAATCTAAAGTAGATCTATCAAAACAATGATTCAAGACAATTCCAAAAGACCTATGATGAAAAATGTCATCTACCTCCAAGGAGGAAATTGATTAATGCAGATTGAAGAATATCTTTTTAGCTTTTTTTATTTTTCTTGGGGTTTTTGTTTGTGCTTTCTTTTAAAACATTGCTTATATGGAAATATGTGTTGCAAGACTTCTTATCTTAGCAAATATAGAAAGTGATATGTATTATTGCTACTGCTTGAGCAGTGGAAATTGATGTTCAGTCTCACAATGAGTTTTCATAATCTAGAAATGATATGTCAAGTTAACTAAAAAATGAGAAAAGAATTTCTTCTGATTACCTTGTACTTGGAAAGCTAACATGATGGTTAACATACTATACCAAATGTTGGAAAGAATATGTTTTAAATCCTACATCAGATGCTTATGAGTTGTGTGACTTTTAAAAACTTAATAAAACTAATTTCCACATCTCTCAAATGAGAATAATAATGGCACATAACCAGAATGGGCTGGTAAATGCTAAACAGTTGGTTCTCCAAACAAATAAATACTCTATACACTTTAAGTCCAATCTGCATTAATATTTTCTCCATGGCTTATTAAATTATGCAGTCAACCAGGAAAAGTTAATGATGAATGTTGGAGGGGTTGTGGGAGGACTGGGACACTGATGCATTGTTGGTGGAGCTGTGAACGGATACAGCCATTCTGGAGAACAATTTGGAGCTATGCTCAAAAAGTTATCAAACTGTGCATACCCTTTGACCCAGCAGCATTTCTATTGGGCTTATATCCCAAAGAAATCATAAAGGAAGGAAAAGGCCCCACATGTGCAAGAATGTTTGTGGCAGCCCTTTTTGTAGTGGCTAGAAACTGGAAATTGAATAGATGCCCTTCAATTGGAGAATGGCTGAATAAATTATGGTATATGAATGTTATGGAATATTATTGTTCTGTAAGAAATGACCAGCAAGATGATTTCAGAGAGGCCTGGAGAGACTTACATGAACTGATGCTGAGTGAAATGAGCAGAACCAGGAGATCATTATACACGGCAACAACAGTACTATATGACGATCAATTCTGATGGACATGGCTCTCTTCAACAATGAAATGTTTCAAACCACCTCCAATTGTTCACTGAAGAAAGCCATATACACCCAGAGAGAGGGATGCGAAATGTGGACCACAACATAACATTCTCATACTCCTTGATTGATGTTTGCTTACATTGTGTTTCCTTTATCTGATATATCGTTTGTGTAGATAAGATTTTTCTTGCACACCAATGATAAGTTTGGAAATATGTATACATATATTCGATTTGCCAATATTTTAACATAATTAACATGTAGTGGATATCCTGCCATCTAGGGGAGGGGTGGGGAGTTGGGGGGAAAAATTTGTAACGGAAAGCTATGTAAGGGTTATTGTTGAAGAATTACCCACACATATGTTATGCAAATAAAATAAAAATTTAAAAAAAATGACCTTTTTTAAAACATGAAAAATCCCTAATTTGTAAATGAATGCCATAAAACTGTTATAGTTCTGTAAGGAAAAAAGAATTTTTAAATTAGTATTATATTGCAAGTTGAATAGAAAATAAAATACACTTCATTTTGATCCAGTGGCATATCCAAATTTGGCTTGCCCCCTAAATTTCTTTCCTTTTGAAAAAGGCACCACCCAACATGTGTGAAGTTCAGAGCCAACATGTGTCTGTTTTCTTCTCTGCTCTCTTCTCATATGCTCATGTGAGGCTCTCCATAACATTTCCTGATCCTTCATGTCTCTTGTTACTTTGTTTCTGGACTTGTGATTTTATCTGTGGGAGGGAACAAATATGGAAACTGTGCAGGTAGAGATTGGAAACATTTGTATAACTTAACTGTTCCTTTTGTCACTGAAAAATTAAGCTCCCTGACCATGGCTATAGAGCTAGTCTCTACCAGAAGCAGGTTTCCTTTATTCCAAGCCCTCTGACCTCGATGCTATGTCATCTCTCAAATTCTATTTGTTACAGAATTCTACTTTTATGGAGAATATGCTGTTTTTTCCTTTTTTCCTTACAAATATTCCTCTCCTGCTATTTTTCTTCCCCAGATAGCTCCTGAATCATATTATTTTTGCAATTAATAAAATAGAATAGGATCTTTCTTAAAATTTGGTCCTTGAGAAAAGCAATTCTAAATTTGCTTCCAGTCTTCAAGTATGATAATCATGAAGTAAAATATCCAAATCTATAAGTAAAAATGTTGTTAGTTTAAGAACCTTCTTAAAACATAAATTAGGGCCTCACATCTTCAGAAAGTATTGAAGAAGATGTTGATCAAATGCTTCATTGTTTTCTATGTTCAAAACCTCAAGCAACTTACGGTACAAATTGGCAGAAAAAACTTAAGTACACAAAATCAAAGACAAATGCTCCCAGGAAAATCACATCTGATGTTTTTTCATGGTTCTCTTTCCTTCAAAAAGTGTGAATCTGTCGGACAGAGCTCTCTCTATGTGAGAAAGAGCATAGGGCTCTCATTGGAATTGTTAAAGTAGTCTTTGCATACAGTTCAACTGCCTTGCTCTTTTTATGATGGCAATAAACTAGCATAGAGCTTTACCACTTGGCATGATTTTTCTATTAACTAAAAAGACTGCAGCTATTTGAAGAAAGCATCTTTAAATTTCATATGCATTTCTTCAAAACTTTCTTCAGAAGTATTGCTTATCCTTTCCTCCCTCTTTCTGGCTATGAAGGAAGAGAGATCCTTTCTCCTCATTAAGTCAAACCTCTTTAGTTGGATTCTTGATCTATTCCTCTCCTGCCTCTTGGACATAAATATTAACTTCTCTTATATTATTAACTTCTCATACACTTTATTCTTTCTTACAAGCACCTTCTCATTTGTCTACAAATATACACAGGTTTTTGTCATTCTAAAACAGTTTTGTGGAAGGGTGAGAAATGAGGGGTGAGAGATACCCTAACAGAAATGGAGTCTTCAGGCCAGTGTCACAGGTTTTTGTGAAAGAATCTGCAACCCCAATCTTCAGGTGCTATGCCTCAGTTTCCCTGCCTCAATTCTTCTGAATTGTTTTGCTTCAATTCCCCTGAATTTTTCTGCCTCGATTTCCCTGAATTGTTCTGCCTCCATCTCCCTGGTGGCAACACCCTTTTCCCCCCAGTCCTGGCCATTAGGGTTGAGATAATTAGGGCTGGGAGCTTTGGCCACTAGCATAAAACTCCAGATGACTTATCTTCAATGTTTGGGCATATTTTTCTGGTCTCAGATTGAGTGTCTCCTAGCTTCTTCCCAATTTATTCCAAGAATTTATGATCCTTCATACCCCCAACCTGTCAGAACTGAATTTATGGTCCTTTCTTGGAACTTCTATCCCCCCAGTGCTTTTAACCCACACCCCCTTGCCTTTGTTTCCCTGATTGCTGAGCCCTATAAGAGTCCCTGGAATCCCTGGATTCGTTGCTGAATGCTTTGAGACAAGAGTCCCATTCAGCCACATTCAGTCATGGCTTCCAAATTCTCCACTATCAATAAATTATTAAAATTTTCTAATCTATATCCTACCTCAGTTTCTCTGGCATTACACAGATGAGGTTTTTGGCAAAAATGGGTTTATTACACTGAGAAACAACTTCCTAGTGGACAAATCCTGATAGGAAATTTAGCAAAGGTTTGGGGTATAGCCTTTGATTATATTTAAGTTTCTATGGCCCAGGGCTAGGGAGTGATTAGGGGCTAATTTTCAATTCAATAAAGGATGGTGATTATTTCCCAGACCAAAGTGATTACCAGATCATTTGGGAGTGGGAGATTCCCATGGAAACCAGATAGTTTTCCCAAGGGAGATTCTGGTGGGTGGTGATCATTTTCAGGAATTTCCCCAGGCCAGGTGGCCCACCCTCCACAAAGATCAGTAAGACACAGAATCCTTATTACATCAGTTTTATTTTATACCTTCTACCTTGTTAATCTACCATTTTATTTCTTTCTTTCTTATTTACTGACAAATTAGTCCAATGTAAAAACTACTCTATTATCAGTAGATCAATATACACAGCAACAACAATATTATATGATGATCAATTCTGTTGGACATGGCTCTCTTCAACAATGAAATGTCTCATACCAGTTCCAATTGTTCAGTGAAGAAAGCCATATACACCCAGAGATATGAAATTTGAATCACAACGTATCATTTCCATGATCTCTATCAATGTTTGCTTGCATTGGGTTTCCTTTCTCAGATATTTTTTGTTCATGTAGATACGATTGTTCTTGCACAGCAAGATAAGTATGGAAATATGTATACATATATTCAAATTGTCAAGTATTTTAATATAATTAACATGTAGTAGACTTCCTTCCATCTAGGGGAGGGTAGGGGACTGGGGGGGAAATTTGTAATGGAAAGCTTTGTGAGGATCAATGTTGAGGAATTACCCATACATATGTTATGCAAATAAAAAGCTTAAAAAAAAAACTACTCTGTTTCTCTTAAATCCCTTGCAACATGGATTCTTATCTTACCAATCTATTGTAACTATAACTATGCTAAAGTTATACAAAACCTCATTATCACACTACCTTAATAATAACAGGACAATCATTTAACTTCTGCCTACCTTAATTTCCTCAAATGCAAATTAAGGGAAATTCCTCCCCCCAGCACCTATCTTGCAAGGGAGGATGAAATGAGATAATATTTTTAAAAAGCACTTAGTACAATTTTTGGCACATAGGAGGGGATACATAAATGTCTATTCCTTTTATTTTCCATCATCCAAACTGTACTTTCTTCTTGACTCTTATTGCCATTACATTAGCACATTAAATATACCAGTAATTGATATTCCTGCAAAGTTGCAGGATTTAAAATAAATCCACATAAATCACCAGCATTTTTATATATTTCGAACAAAGTTCAGCAACAAGAGATAAAAAAAGAAATTCCGTTCAAAATAACAGATGATAGCATAAAATATTTGGGAATCTATCTGCCAAGAAAAAGTCAGAAACTATACGTACTAAACTACAAAACACTTTCCACACAAATAAAATCAGACCTAGTCAATTGGAAAAACGTTAAGTGCTCATGGGTAGGCTGAGCTAATATAATAAAAATGACAATATTACCCAAACTAATTTACTTATTTAGAGCCATACCAATCAAACTCCCAAGAAATTATTTTACAGATCTAGAAAAAATAGTAGCAAAGTTCATTTGGAAGAAAAAAAGGTCAAGAATTTCAAGGGAATTAATTAAAAAAAAAAAAGGCAGATGAAGATCGCCTTGCTGTACCAGATCTAAAACTATATTATAAAGCAGCAGTCATCAAAACCATTTGGTACTGGCTGAGAAATAGAGCAGTCGATCAGTGGCATAGGATAGGATATCAGGACAATCTAGGTAATAAATTTAGCAATTTAGTGTTTGATAAACCCAAAGACCCCAGCTTTTGGGATAAGTATTCACCATTCGACATAAACTGCTGGGAAAATTGGAAGTGGGGAAGAAATTAGGGCTGGACCCACACCTAACACCACATACCAAGATAAGATCTAAATGGGTTCATGATCTAGATATAAAGAGTGATATTGTAATCAAATTAGAGGAACATAGGATAGTTTACCTCTCAGACCTGTGGAGATGGAATAAATTTATGTCCAAAGAAGATCTGGAACTCTTAATTGAACACCAGATAGATAATTGATTATATTAAGTTAAAAAGTTTCTGTACTAACAAAACTAATGCAGACAAGATTAGGAGGGAAGCATCAAATTGGGAAGTCATCTTTACATTTAAGGGTTCTGATAAAGGTCTCAGCTCTAAGATATATAGAGAATTGTCTCATATTTATAAGAATTCAAGCCATTCTCCAATTTATACGTGGTCAAAGGATATGAACAATTTCCAGATGATGAAATTAAAACTATAGTCATATGAAAAGGTGCTCCAAATCACTATTGCTCAGAGAAATGCAAATTAAGACAACTCTGAGGTACCACTACACACCTGTCAGATTAGCTAAAATGACAGGAAAGGATAATGACAGGTGTTGGAGGGGATGTGGGAAGGCTGGGACACTGATGCATTGTTGGTGGAACTGTGAATGGATCCAGCCATTCTGGAGAGAAATTTGGAACTATGCTCAAAAAGTTTTAAAACTGTGCATACCCTTTGACCCAGCAGTGTTTCTATTGGGCTTATATCCTAAAGAAATCATAAAGGAAGGAAAGAGCCCCTCATGTGCAAGAATGTTTGTGGCAGCTCTTTTTGTAGTGGCTAGAAACTGGAAACAGAATCGATGCCCATCAATTGGAGAATGGCTGAATAAATTTTGGTATATGAATGTTATGGAATATTATTGTTCTGTGAGAAACCACCAGCAGGATGACTTCAGAGAGACCTGGAGAGACTTGCATGAACTGATGCTGAGTGAAGTGAGCAGAACCAGGAGATCATTATTCACGGCAACAACAATACTTATATGATGATCAATTCTGGTGGACATGGCTCTATTCAACAATGAAATGTTCAAATCAGTTCCAATTGTTCAGTGAAGAAAGCCATATACACCCAGAGAGAGGAATGTGAAATATGGACCACAACATATCATTTTCATGCTCTCTATTGATGTTTGCTTGCGTTGTATTTCCTTTTTCTGATTATTCTTTCTTGTAGATACGATTTTTCCTGCACAAAAATGATGTGTGGAAATATGTATACATATATTCGATTTGTCAAGTATTTTAACATAATTATCATGTAGTGGATATCCTGCCATCTAGGGGAGGGGTAGGGAGTAGGAGGGAAAAATTGTAACAGAAAGCTTTGTAAGGGTTAATGTTGAAGAATTACCCATACATATGTTTTGCAAATAAAAAGTATTAATATAAAAATATACCAGCAATTTCCTAATCAACAAATCTTTTTATTTTTTATTCCCCAGTCCCTCATAACCTTTTAGAACCATTTTTAACTATTAGTTATCCTCCCTTCTTGATATTCTCACCTACTTTGATTTCTATTCTGGTTTTCTTCTTACTTCTCTAGCTATTCTCCTATCTCAATGGATGTCCCAATCTCTTCTGGAACACCTAAATTTATTGTTACCAAATATGCTTTCCTTTGCCTTTTCGCTATAATCTCTTGTTGGTGATTCCATTCACTTCTCTGACTTGAATCACTGTCTGCACATATATGGCTTCGAAATCATCATCTTCAATTCAGAGCTCTCTTTTCTTCCTAAATGTCCCATTGGCATGGCAGATTCAAAGATGCTGGGATCATATCTGAAAACAACCTCAGAATCCAATTCGTTTGAAAAAAATAAGGTTCAGGAAGATTGCAAGTTGTTTCTGTGAATACAGGAAGTAAGAATCAGAGATGGAGTTTGAACTAAAGTCTTCTTACTCCAGAGTGAGGTTGCTTAACTTCATACTACAAATATACCAACCAAGCTCATTATCATTTCTCTTAAAACACATTCTTCTTCTTCTTTTTTTTGACTTTTCAAAGAAATGAACAAACAACAGTGGCTTTTAATTGATTACTACGTAATCAATTAAATTGATTTTGCCTGCATTCACAACTTTCCACAATCTGACTCAAACCCACTGTTCTTTTCTCATATTATTACTCTCAACAGAAGAATGGCCAGAAAGAAGCATAGATAAGCAGGCCAGTCTTGAAAACTACAGGTTAAAAACTATAATTAAAAAGAAAATCAAGCTGTCCATAATAATCGTGATTATTATGTATATGTCTCATTTACAATCTTCACATTCTATTCAATTGATCAGTGAAGATTTATTAAGTACCCACTATGTACTATGCACTGTGATAAGTGTTATCTTGCCTTATATATAGATGTGCCTATTTTATTGGTATTTACTAAGTTCAAAATAAAAATACAGTAAAATAAATTATCTTATTTCTCTTCAATCAATATGGGTTCCAAACAAACTGGACTACTTTATGTTTCTGAACAATGTTTTGAGTCTTCCTTCTTTGATGACTTCTTTTGTTCAGAGTATTCCTTAATGCTAGAGTGTTCTCTCTCCTCTTATTTGTTGTCTGAATTCTTCCCCATCATGAATTTAAATGCTATTGTCTCCATAAAGATTTTCTTGATAACTACAAAACCTATTTTCTTCTTCAAGTCTCATAAAACACTAATGCATTTATGAAGCTTTATTTTTTAAAGGGAGAGATAATAAGAAGGGTTGGGAAGCCATGGGGAAGGCTTGATAGAGAAGATGACATTTTACTAATCTGAATTCCATCAAGATACTGAACATGTCTGATTTAAAATTAGAATATTCCCCAGAATTTAGCACAATGTTCTACATGCATTAGGTGTTCGAGAAATATTTGTTGAATCTCTCAGATTGGCTAAAATGACAGGAAAAGATAATGATAAATGTTGGAGGGGATGTGGGAAAACTAAGACACTAATGCATTGTTGGTGGAGTTGAAATGATTGACCATTCTGGAGAGTGATTTGGAATCATGTCCAGTGGGCTGGAAAAATGTGTATACTTTTTAATTCAGCAGTGTCCCTAAAGAGTGAAAAAGACCTCCTCATACAAAAATGTTTGTAGCAGTCCCGTTTGTAGTGGCAAGGAACTGGAAATTAAGTGGATGCCTGTCAGTTGGGAAATGGCTAAATAAGTTGTGGTATGTGTATATAATTGATATTATTATTCTATAAGAAATGATGAGCAATCTGATTTCAAAAAAGCCTGGAAAGACTTACATGAACTGATGCTGAGTAAAGTGAGCAGATCCTAGAGAACAGTACATACAGTAATGACAAGATTATGTCATGATCAGCAATGATGAACTTGGCTCATTTCAACAATAAAGTGGTTCAAAGGCAATTCCAATATATTTTTGATGAAACTTGCCATCCATATTGAGAGAGAAAGAACTACGGAGACTGAATGTGGATCAAAACATAGTATTTTCACACTTGTTGTTTGGTTCCTTGCTTTTTTTTTCTTTCTTATGTGTTTTCCCCCTTTGATATGATTTTTCTTGCACAGCATTATGAATATATCCATATTCATCAGATGATTAGAAGAATGACACATTTTTATCCTATAAGGATTGCTTGCTGTCTTGGGGAGGAGGGAATGGGAGAGAGGGAGAAAAATTTGAAACTCAAAGTGAATGTTCAAAACTATCTTTTCATGTATTTGGAAAAATAAAATACTATTAAAAAAGAAATGTTTGTTGAATTGAAAGAATTAACTAGTGAAAAATCTAAATAATGTATGAGAAAATTCTGATAAACTCCTATGCCATTCAGGCACACAAAAATGTTTTAAAAGGCATTTGCTCTGAGATAATCAATATGGCAATAGTGGATAGTGATAAGGATGAAGTTAAAATGGATCTGAGTTCAAGACCTACCTCAAATAATTGCTAGCTCAGTGGTGTTAAAGGAAGGAACTCTGAAATAAGCCAGAATCTAATCACAGGTTTATGACAGCACTTATTGTCTGAGAAAAATCTGTATGGAGAGAAAAGTTTGCAAGGCAGGAGAGAGACACAGAGAGAGAGAGAGACAGAGAGACAGAGAGACAGAGACAGAGAGAGAGAGAGAGAGAGAGAGAGAGAGAGAGAGAGAGAGAGAGAGAAAGACAGAGAGAGAGAGAATTTTTAGCTTCTCAAAAGAGAAGTGAAAAAGAGTGAAGTAGTAATTATTTCTAGAGGAGTTAGGGTTAGAGGAGAAGATCTCTGTAGACATAATAAGTCAGGGGAAAAGATGTTTAGAAAGTCCCAAGCAAAGATTTGAGTCTGCAGCTACTGCTCAAAGCTGTATCTAAGCTGATCAAGGATGATTCTGTGGTTCCTGGCAGCTGGAATTATCTCCAAATTTGGCTGGATTTCACTTACAAAGCATCATTGGTATGGCAAGCATTTCTGAATCTTAGAAATCCTTCTGATTGACTGGTTGTTGGGTACCCCCAGTGTCCTGCTTCTTATAAAGAAGGGAAGTTTCAACATATTTAACAGGTTATTATATTTGTTAACAGTTAACAGTGGAAAATCATTTAACCTTCTTCACTTTTCTTTATTTGTAAAAGAGAGGAAATTAATAATAATGCCCACCCTTATTTTGAAGGAAAGATAAGAATATATATTCATTGATTTGTAAGCCTTAAAATCATCATACAAATATAAGTTACGATTATATAGATATATGAAACATATTTACACATACACATATTACTATATGTGTATGTATATACACATGAATAAATATATTATATTCCATTTATTTTTCCAAAATGCTACAAGACTATTTTATATAGCAAACCATGGGCTGTATTTCTGTAAATGAATGAATAAATGAATGAATGAGTCATAAAGCATTTATAATTTTTTAAATGCTAAGCACTGTGCTAAGTGCTGGAGATACAAATTGAAAAATCTAGAAAGTCCCATTCTCTCTCTTTTTTTTTTTTTTTACAAAACATATGAGTGATTTTTCTACATTGACCTTTGCAAAAATTT
This sequence comes from Myrmecobius fasciatus, assembly GCA_023553655.1. Classification (NCBI taxonomy): domain Eukaryota; kingdom Metazoa; phylum Chordata; class Mammalia; order Dasyuromorphia; family Myrmecobiidae; genus Myrmecobius; species Myrmecobius fasciatus. The sequence goes on along the minus strand of JAJPUD010031223.1, from coordinate 1,621 downwards.
TTTTCCCAAGCTTTTCCCCTCCTTCCCCCCACCCCCCACCCCTAGATGACAGGTAATATAATACATGCTAAATAGGATAAATTATATGACAAATACAATACATGTATACATATCTATACAGTTATCTTACTGAACAAGAAACATCAGATCTAGAAAGAGAAGGAGAAAAAACAACCTAAGAAAGAAAACAAAATGCATGGAAATATTCACAGAAAGCGTTAAAATGCTGTGTTGTGGTTCACACTTAATTCCCACAGGCCTCTCTCTGGATGTATATGACTATCTTCAGGGCTGAACAATAGGAACTGGTTTGAATCACATCATTGTTGAAGAGAACCACGTCCATCAAAATTGATCATCATATAGTCTTGTTGCTCCTGGTTCTGCTGATTTCACTCAGCATCAGTTCATGCAAGTCTTTCCAGGCCTCTCTGAAATCCTCCTGTTGGTCGTTTCTTACAGAACAATAATATTCCATAACATTCATATACCATAATTTATTCAGCCATTCTCCAATTGATGGGCATCTTTTCAATTTCCAGTTTCTTGCCACTACAAAAAGGGCTGCCACAAACATTTTTGCACATGTGAGTCCCTTTCCCTCCTTTAAAATCTCTTTGGGATATAGGCCCAGTAGAAACACTGCTGGGTCAAATGGTATGCACAGTTTGATAACTTTTTGAGCATAGCTCCAAATTGCTCTCCAGAATGGTTGGATCCGTTCACAGTTCCACCAACAATGTATCAGTGTCCCAGTTTTCCCACATCCCCTCCAACAGTTATCATTATCATTTCCTGTCATTTTAGCCAATCTGACAGGTGTGTAGTGGTATCTCAGAGTTGTCTTAATTTGCATTTCTCTGATCAATAGTGATTTGGAGCACCTTTTCATGTGACCAGAAATAGTTTCAATTTCTTCGTCTGAAAATTGTCTGTTCATATCTTTTGACCATTTATCAATTGGAGAATGGCTTGAATTCTTATATATTTGAGTCAATGCTCTATATATTTTAGAAATGAGGCCTTTATCAGAACCTTTGGATGTAAAAATATTTTCCCAGTTTACTGCTACCCTTCTAATCTTGTCTGCATTCATTTTGTTTGTACAAAAACTTTTTAACTTGATATAGTCGAACTTATCTATTTTGTGATTAATGATGACCTCTAGTTCTTCTTTGGTCACAAATTCCTTCCCCCTCCACAAGTCTGAGAGGCAAACCATCCTAAATTGTTCTAATTTGTTTATAATATCATTCTTTATGCCTAGATCATGAGTCCATTTTGACCTTATCTTGGTATATGGTGTTAGGTGTGGGTCAATGCCTAATTTCTTCCATAGTAGTTTCCAATTATAGCAGCAGTTTTTGTCAAATAGTGAGTTTTTATCCCCAAAACTGGGGTCTTTGGGTTTATCAAACACTAGATTACTATTGTCATTGAGTATTTTGTCCTGTGAACCTAACCTATTCCAATGATCCACTACTCTATTTCTCAGCCAGTACCAAATGGTTTTGGTGACCACTACTTTATAATATAGTTTTAGATCTCGTACAGCTAGGCCACCCTCATTTGCATTTTTTTTCATTAATTCCCTTGAAATTCTTGACCTTTTGTTTTTCCA
>JAJPUD010031222.1:0-12662 GCA_023553655.1 Myrmecobius fasciatus | reverse complement strand
CTGTCTCCATTCATTCAATTTTCTCCAAAAATCTATCATACCCAACTGTTCTAACATTTTCTTTACCTCCTTAACTTCTTTCTTTTTTATTTTCCCCCCTACTCCCCACCCCCTTCCCCAGATGGCAGGATATCCACTACATGTTAATTATGTTATAATACTTGACAAATTGAATATATGTATACATATTTCCATACTTATCATTGTTGTGCAAGAAAAATCGTATCTACAAGAAAAGAAATCAGAGAAAGGAAACACAATGCAAGCAAACATCAATAGAGAGCATCAAAATTTTATGTTGTGGTCCACATTTCATATCCCTCTCTCTGGGTGTATATGGCTTCCTTCACTGAACAATTGGAACTGGTTTGAAACATTTCATTGTTGAAGAGAGCCATGTCAATCAGAATTGATGATCATATAGTCTTGTTGTTCCCATGTATAATGATCTCCTGGTTCTGCTCATTTCACTCAGCATCAGTACATGAAAGTCTCTCCAGGCCTCTCTGAAATTGTCACGCTGGTCGTTTCTTATAGAATAATAATATTCCATAACATTCATATACCACAATTTGTTCAGCCATTCTCCAATTAATGGGCATCCATTCAGTATCCAGTTTCTAGCCACTACAAAAAGGGCTGCCACAAACATTCTTGCACATGTGGGCCCTTTTCCTTCCTTTAATACTTCTTTGGGATATAAGCCCAATAGAAACACTGCTGGGTCAAAGGGTATGCACAATTTGATAACATTTTGAGCATGGATGAACAAGCACTTTTAAGATGAAGAAACCAAAACTACCTGTAGTCATATAAAAATGTTCTAAATTACAAACGATCAGAGAAATACAAATTAAAACAACTCTTGTACATCATATCATCAGATTGGTTAATATGACAAGAAAGGAAAATGAAAAATGTTGGAGGGACTATGGGAAAAGTTGGACATTTGTGCATTATTGGTGTTTTAAAGAAATCCAAGCATTTTGGAGAAAAGTGCAAATTTGAAACTATGCCCAAAGAACTATAAAACTGCTTATCCTGTGATCCAGCAATATCATTACTAAGTCTGTATAATAAAGAGAACAACAAATGGGAAGGAACTTTTTATGCAAAAAAATTTATGCAACTGTATTTGTAGTATCTAACAATTGGAAATCAAAGCCATGACCAGCAACTGGGGATTGACTGGAATAGTTATATGTAATTGTAATTAATAAAATATTATGTATTATATTATTATTAATAGAATATTGTTAGAAAGGATGAACTAGATGGTCTCTAGAAAACTTGGACTTACATGATGTGATGTGCATTGATCAAAAGCAAGAGAATATTGTACATAATAATGGCAATTTGATATGATGACTGCCTGTGAATGACTCAATTATCCCCAGCAATAAAATGATCCAACAAAATCTCTAAAGACTTGTGATGAAAAATGCTTTCTTTCTCCAGAGGAAGAATATTTTAAAAGTGGAAGAGGGGTAAAATAGTTTAGCAAAACTGCCCAAAATATCCATAATTTCAGACTGAATATATGTGAGTATTCCACAACTTCTGTAAGGAATATAGAACAACAAATTATTCCAACTGATGACTGGAGCTAAGCTATACCTTGAGTATTGCACAATATTTTGCTGTAACTTTTTGTTGGTGTAAGTCTTTCAGTTTGCATTGTTGTAGTAGTTTTTCACATTATTTCTCTTGTTCAACTAATTTCACTTTGTGTCACTTCAAGTAAGACTTCCTAAATATTTTTATTTTTTACATTCTTTATTTCTTATAGCACAGAAACATTTCATTATTATATTCATGCACCATAATTTGTTCAACAGTTCATCACTGGAATATATTTATTTTGTTTTCTGTTACTTTTCACTCTATCAAAAAAATCCTGGTATAAATATTTTTGGGGTGTTTTGAATGCCTTCTTTTGGGATACATATCTCTCATTGGAACATCTAGATCAAAATGTACTGGTATTTCACTTATATATTTTTTAAAGAACAATTAATCCATTTCAAAGTTCCATGAACAATTTATTACTTTTTCTTTCTACAATCTCTTTAACATCAACTTTTTTCTCATCTCCAGCAAAGTATTAATTTGTAACAATCTTTCATATTTTTAATAATAATTGTTTATTTTCCTTTGAAAACACTAGAGGTTGATATCTTTTTACTACTGATCAATCAAGGAAGAGTAAGAGCTTACCTAATTGTGTTAGGTCTTTGTCTAACTTTCATATAAAAATATTGGTCAGAGATATTCAATACAGATTATTTTCCCTCAATTCACTGGTTATTTCTTATTTGAATAAAATTATTTCTATAGAAACTTTCCCATTTCATATAATCAAAAAATATATTTTCTCTTTTATGTTCATATATCTCTGTTATTTAAGAATTCTACCTATAGTTATGAAATGTTTTTGATCTTGTATTCTATTTTTTTACTTAAATCATAATAAAAATTTGTATGGGACTTTAAAACTTACAAAGTGCTTTACATGAATTATTTTTATCTTCCTAACAGGCAGTTGAGTGAGATAAAATTATTTACAGAATCTGGAAAAAAAAGGGTTAGAAAAATTTTTTTAAGGTCATAATGCTAGTACTAGTCAGTATTTTAATTCAAGTATTCTTGACTTCATTACAGAGAGAGAGAGAGAGAGAGAGAGATATTTTGTATCAATTACATACCTCATTTCTTTTACATATTGTGACCTTTAAAATTAAAATCAGCTATCTTTTCTTCCCCTGCCCCTTTTCAATGTTTTGATATATATTTATATCTATATATAGATAGATAGATAAACTGTTAGATGCTAATCATTACTTAATTTGTGATGGTTTGCTTTCCAATTTTCTCAGATTTTTTTGTCTAGCTCTTTAATGTATTAAACTTAGACTTACTGAATTTAACTGTTTTCCCTTAACTTCATCAGTTCCATGGATCAAAGTTTCTATCTTTAATGGTACCAAATGATTTTTGCTTTTAAAATATAATTTATGCTCTGGAAATACTATTTCTTTTTCATTCCCTTAAGATTCTATATTTGTTCATACAAAATAGTTTTGTTACTTTATTTAACCCTACAATTTACTATGTTGCATGACATATCACTTAATCTGCATAATAAAATAATACTTTTATTATACAATAGTTTTTTTTTTTAAGTGGGAATTTGTGCGAACAATGATTATGTGTTAGGAGATAGTTTGGATATAATGTAATTCAAATCTTTGCTTTTCCCTATTTCTTCTAAGAAAAATAGAGATAATATAGAAAACTGAACCACCACAATAATTTATAAAGTGCAAATCTTCTAAAGTCCATTTCCACAAGTAAAATTCAGGTCTCAGTCAAGATAAAATACTAAAATGATTATATATCATCAGTTACAATAGGAGCTGTGGCTATAGCAGAGGTAGTCAGTAAACCCTCCCCATTTTCACAGTGATCTTGAGATTTGAAATTATGGCCCCTAAATAATTTTGTCCTGCTCAACTTGTTGAAAACTTTTTCCAGTCCACAGCTCAGGGAGGGGGATGGTGCAGAATATTTAACCTGAAGGTATGGACACTGGCAACATTTAGGGTCTTATTTTTATAGTTCCTAAAGTTTTAGCAAATATATGTGCATATAGGTAGATAGATAGACAGATAGATATAAAGACTTAAAATTCTTTATGTGTGTGTGTGTGTGTGTCACATATGAGGTTTTTGAGTATTTTGCCTTTCATCTTTTTTTTATTAGCCTTGTGGTTATTGTTGTTCAATTTTCATAGTATGGCACTTTTGTAGAATGCATACCTCCTTAAAGAAACTATTCTCATAATCCAATCCTGAAATTGAAAATGTTGACTCAATTTGTCAGACTTCATTTTAATATATGTATAACATATAATTGCCTTATCTGTTTAGGAGTTTTTTTTTGTTTTTTTTTTTTAGTTTGGGTTACCTTCCTTGGTATTTTTGTATTGTAAGTTTAAAAAAAAATTCTCAGGGGTGGGGGTAAGATGACACATCTCCATCTGACTTCCTCCTAGTATCCCTGATATCAACACCGGATCAAGCCTATGAATTAGTTTTAGAGTAACAAAATCCAGAGATATTTGAAGTATAAAAACTTTGCAGAAGAGGACAGTTTGGAAGAATTTCAGAAAACACCTAGGCAGGTGAGGTTGCCTAGCCCAGAAACAGCACAGAGAGTTATGTCAGAGAGTCAGAACAGTGCTGCATTCACTAACTAGGGAATCTACTGCAAGGCTCTTAGGCTTCTCTATACTGGTTACAAGCCAATGGTTCAGCAAATAAGCTATGGGACACCCAAGGCAAATACAAAAAAAGCAGATTTTTTGAACCCCAGAAAAATGGGGGACCTGGCCCAAAACCAGAAGTCAGTCAGCAGCACAAGTCCCTGGGCAAATGAAAGTGTTTGTCACCTTTTTGCCTGAAGAGCAGGCCTACAACTTAAAAAAAAAAAGTGAGCAAAAGGCACTCTAACCATAGACAGTATTTATGGAGAAAGAGAAGAACAGACCTCAAACCATGAGGATGCTAAAGGGAAATCATAGCCATATAAAGCTCCAATGGGTGATATGAGTTGCTCCCCATTTCACAAGCCTCTCTTGGAATAATTTAAAAAATGATCATAAAAGAGAGTTAGAAGAGAAATGGAGAAAAGAAGTGAGATCTTTGCAAGAGGGCATGGAAAAGCAAAACGAGAAATTATATGAAGAAAACTCCTTAAAATAAACATAATGAAATGAAAAAAGCTTATAACTTCTTACAAAATAGAAATTAAAAAAGGGACCAATTCATTGAAAACCAGCATCTGTGAAATGAGGGAAAATGCAATGAACAAAATGAAACAAAGAAAATGGACAAATGAACAAAACACCTCATTTAAAAGTTAATTTGGCCAAATGCAAAAGCAGATAAAAACTTTCCACCAATAAAGATGAACTTAGAGCAATAATTAGCAATTATGTTGCCCAACTAATATCTAAAGGAAATGGAGGAATACCTACAACAATATAGATTACCCAGATTAAGATAAGAGGAAATTAATTACATAACTAGTCTAATTTTAGAAAAAGAAATAGAAAAAGCTATTAATCAACTCCCTGAGAAAAAATCTCCAGGATCAAATGAATTTATATGTGAATTATACCAAACATTTCAAGAGAAATTAATTCAAATACTATGCAAACTATCTGAAAAAATGGAGAAATAATGAGTCCTACCAAATGCTTTTCACGACACAGATTTAGTGCTGATAACTAAACTAGGGAGGGTGAAAACAGAGAAATAAAATTATAGAACAAATTCCCTAGTGAATATTAATGCAAAAACCTTAAATAAAATATTAGCAAAGAGATTACAGAAAGTCATCACCAGGAAAATATACCACAGCCAAGTAGGGTTTATAACAGAAATGCAGGGCTGGTTCAATATTAGGAAAACTATTAGCATAACTGACCATATCAATAACCAAACTAATAAAAATCATACAATTATCTCAATAGATGCAGAAAAAGCATTTGATAAAATTCAACACGCATTCCTATTAAAAACAATAGAGAGTATATGAATAAATGGAGTTTTCCTTGAAGTGGTCAATACCATTTATTAAAAGCCATAGCAAGTATCAGATGTAATGAGGATAAACTAGAACCACTTTCAATATGATCAGGGGTGAAACAAGGTTGCCTTCTATTACCATTACTATTCAATATTGTATTAGAAATATTAGCTTTAGCAATAAGAGAAGAAAAAGAGATTAAAGGAATTAGAGTAGGTAATGAAGAAACTGAACTATCACTCTTTGCAGATGATATGATGTTATACTTAGAGAAACCTACAGACTCAACTAAAAAACTACTAGAAACAATTCAAAACTTTAGCAAAGTTGCAGGATACAAAATAAATCCACATAAATCATCAGCATTTTTATATATTACCATCAAAGTTCAGCAGCAAAAGATACAAAGAGTGTTTCCATTTAAAATAGCTGTCAATAATGTAAAATATTTGGGAGTCTACCTGCCAATGCACAGTCAGGAACTATATGAACACAACTACATAACTCTTTCCACACAAATAAGTTCAAATCTAAACAATTGAAAAATATCAAGTGTCCTTGGGTAGGCTGAGCAAATATAAAAAAATTACAATACTACCTAAATTAATTTAATTATTTAGTGCCAACCAATCAAACTCTTAAAATTATTTTACACATCTAGGAAAAAAAATAATAACGAAGTACATTTGGAAGAAAAAAAGGTCAATAATTTCAAGGTTATTATTAATGAAAAATGCAAATGAAGGCAGTGTAGCTGTGGCTGATCTAAAACTATATTATAAATAGCTGTCATCAAAACCTTTAGTACTGGCTAAAAAATATAGTAATCTATTAGTGTAATATGTTATGCTCTCAGGACAAAATCATGAATGACTATAGTGATCCAGTGTTTGAAAAACCCAAAGACACCTGCTTTTGGGATAAGTACTCACTATTTGACAAAAACTGCTGGGAAAATTGGAAACTAGTATGGAAGAAATTAGGGCTTGACGCACACCCAATACCACATATGAAGATAAGATCTAAATGGGTTCATGATTTAGATATCAAGAGTGACATTATAAGCACATCAGAGGAACATAGGATAGTTTAAGTCTCATACCTGTGGAGAAGGAAGGAATTTGCATCCAAAGAAGAAATGTAACTCTTAATTGAACACCAGATAGATAATTTTGATTATATAAGTTAAAAAGGTTTTTTAGAAACAAAACTAATGCAGACAGATTAGTAGGGAAGCAATAAACTGGGAAACCGTCTTTACATTTAAGGGTTCTGATAAAGGCTTCATTTCTAATATATATAGAGAGAATTAACTCAAATTTATAAGAAATCAAATCATTCTCCATTTGCTAGATGGTCTAAGGATATGAACAGACAATTTTTAGTTGAAGAAATTGAAACTATTTCCAGCCTTATGAAAAGATGCTCCATATCAATATTGATCAGAGAAATGAAAATTAAGACTAATATGATACCATTATACACCTGTCAGATTGATTAAAATGACAGAATAATAAAATGATAAATGTTGGAGGGGATGTGAGAAAACTGAGACACTGATACATTGTTGGTGGAACTGTGAATAGATCCAACCATTCTGGAGAGCAATTTGGAACTATGCTCAAAAAGTTATCAAACTGTGCATACCCTTTGACCCAGCAATGGTTCTATTGGGCCTATATCCCAAAGAGATCTTAAAGGAAGGAAAGGGTCCCACATGTGCAAAAATGTTTGTGTCTAGAAACTGGAAACTGAATGGATGACTATCAATTAGAGAATTCCTGAATAAATTATGATATATGAATGTCATGGCATATTATTGTTCTGTAAGAAACAACCAGCAGGATCATTTCAGAGAGGCCTGGAGAGACTTGCATGAGCTTATGCTGAGTGAAATCAGCACAACCAGGAGACAACTGTATATGGCAACAATATTATGATCAACTATATGATGATCAATTCTGAAAGAGATGGTTCTCATCAACAATGAGATGTTTCAAACCAGTTCCAGTTGTTCAGTGACAAAGAAAGCCATATACACCCGGGAGAGGCCTGTGTTATCTGAGTCTGGACCACAACATAGCATTTTCACACTCTCTATTGATGTTTGGTTGCATTATGTTTTCCTTCTCAGGTTTTTTTTTCCTGTACAGCAAGAAAACTGTATAAATATGTATACACATATTCGATCTGTCAAATATTTTGACATAATTAACATGTATTTGACTTCTTGTCATCCAGGGAAGGGGATATGGGATAAGAGGGACAAATTTGTAACAGAAAGTTTTGCAAGGGTCAATGTTGAAAAATTACCTATGCAGGGGCAGCTAGGTGGCGCAGTGGATAAAGCACCAGCCTTGAAGTCAGGAGGACCTGAGTTCAAATATGGTCTCAGACACTAAACATTCCCTAACTGTGTGACCCTGGCCAAGTCACTTAACCCCAATTGCCTCAGCAAAAAGCAAAAAAAAAAAAAAAAATTACATATGCATATATTTTGCCAATAAAAAGCTTTAAGAAAAAAAAAAAACTTTTCTCTATATATTTATTTGCCCATAGCAGTATTTTTTTCCTTCATAATAATAGCAGCTATTTTGTTTGTTTTATAAGTGGTCTTCTGCTCTTTTTCCAACATCAAGAAGTCCATGTTTTTATGATAGAATAATAAAGTTTTCACTAGCTTCCAAATCCTTCAGAAGATTTTTGCTTATTCTCTAAGGATTAATTAGGCTGTTGCTCAGAAATAGTTTTGCCAGTTCTTAGAATTATTTCATTTTTATTATTCACCTACTTGCCTTTGAGCTTGGGAAACATCCAAATGGTCCCGAGAATGTCTTTGTGGAGATGTGTGATTCTTGAAATGCTTCACTTTTCCAAAGTAACAGCAATTAAATTATGCTTGTCATTTAAGTGTGGTCTTTAATGGTATGTTACAACAGCAACTACTTTAGGGAGCTTCTCTTAACTATATAGAGTTCTCCCTTATAAACAACTTCTGTACAACTCCCTTTCCTTATGAAATTTCTTTCTTTCATGAGATCTCATTGGCCTCCAGCTTCTCTGACAAATACCCAAGCAAGATGAGTTGAGCGAGTTGAGTTGGTTAGATGAGTTAATGAGACTTAGGGAATGGCTGAGACCATGCAAGTACTCAGAAAGAAATCAGAGGTCCCATTGCCAGAGAATTTAAATGCTACCATATCCTTATTGTATATCTTTTTTGGACATCCTTACTAAATTAAATTAAAATAAATCTCCTATGTTAAAAATTCTGTGATTTAAGTGTGTCTCATTCAGTCAGCCATGAAGGGTTATGACTTTGCACAATCCTTAAAGTAATATGAAGTAATATATTATTGCCTATTCCTTTTTAAATCTACAGGATTTAAAACACAACAAAAGTGAGCAATAAAGAGTTTTGTATGATAAAAACTTCAGCACTCAAATGAAAAAAAAATGAAAGTGGGGAAACCAGATCAAATTGTTTTCATCCTGCCAAAGTCAGCAATCTCAAGTCAGCTTCATGTCAGTAGAAGTGAAAAAGCATGACAACAATCAAATGCTGCCTTATGTCAATATTTTTAATTGTCCTAAGTAATTTGCATAGAATTGTGACTAGTTTGGATGGAATATAAAATCCAAAAGGAGTTATATAAAAACAAACTGCAAAGATAAGCTGGAGAATTTGTTGTTTTTTAACTTCCTAACTCCCTTATGTGGCAAATATATTCTGGACATTACTGTGTCACTTAATTCACTCAACCATGTCAAACTCATCTTCTTATTTAGTTTTTGAATCTCTAAACCAGGCATGATCCCTGAACTGCATATTCAGGAATCCTAGTTTTTGTTTCAAATACAGATATCTCTTGTACTCCCCCAAGATGAATGGCTAATCTTGCACCATATCCTGATTTTCCTTTTTCTATCCACTTTCCTTTCTTATTTTGATTCCCTCTTGTCCTTGATTAGAAAAAAAAAAAAACATTTCTAATCATATTAGGACTTCTCTTTACATTTAGCTCATTCCTTGCAAAGTACAAATATTATCTCATTTTATCCCTTACCTCATATAATTCCCCATTTATATGAAGAAACTGAGGCAAGTAATGCCCAGGGTCACACAGCTAGCAAGTTTCTGAGGCAGGACTTGAATTTTTTCTTCCCCATTCTGAATGCTGAATTTCTATGAATATTTTCAACTTCTATAGAACTCCTTCCCTCTAGGTCCCCAAATTCACATTAGGAACTTTTCTGCCCCTTACTACTTAGAAATTCTTTTCCCTTGTTCTCAGTTACAGGAAAATATATCTGCTCAAGAACAACATCATGGCAATAGCAAAACTATAATCTAGTTACATTTCAATTCTTGGATTATAAGTATAAAACCACTATGATTTTGAAGCAAGATGATCGTTTTCCAGATGAAATTATTAAAGTCATTTTGTAATAAATATTAAAAGTGATCAAGTTAAATGTAATAAACTTTAGAAATATTTCTTATACAGATATAAAAGATTTAATTAGACTTTTGCAGAGGTAATAACTAATAAATGTATGTATTATATGCAAAGCACATACTAAAAGAACAAGTATATGTAGGAAACGAAAAACGTTAATGACAATTTCCCATTAAATGTCATGTTGCATGATATATTAGAAAGGAAAAGCAAGGAAATCTTGTTGAAAGCCACCATAGAAAGAATCCATGGGTACAGCCTAACTGTCTTTCTTAGACTATACTTTTGAAAGAGAAAGGAGGGGAAGGTTGACAAACACTAGATTTTGTTTCCAAGAAACTAGAAGAAAAACCTGGTTCTACAAATTACTGATCTTGCTAAGTCTCATTCTTTCTTCAGATCACAGGGCTTTGTTTATGTGTTTGTTCATTTGCTTGCTCTTTTTTTATTGTTATATATAAAATGAAGGCAGTGGGCTAGATGATCTTTAAGAACCCTCCAAAATAAATTCCATGATCCCCTAAATTCAATTTACTCAATTACGACAATTTCTGACACATAGCAAGTGCTGTGTGTGTGTGTGTGTGTGTATTTTACCTGACTAATACAGTTAAAGAATCTCAGATTTGAAAGGGACCTCATATGTCATCTAATTAAATAGTAGTAGAATATAATCAAGTAAGAAAAACTCAAAAATCTTTTATTGAGTGTATATGTTCCAGAGATTGCCAGGCTAAAGCCAAAGAAAGCATGGTCTCTATCATCAACAAAATTTACAAAGTAAAATTAAAATCATATATTTCTTTAAAAAAATCTAACTATTATAATATTAAATATTATTCTATTATAATATTAAAATGGATTTTTAGCCTCCTCAAGAAGCTACAAAACAATAATTGTTTCATTTTTTGATTTTGAAAATCCTGCATCTAATACAATGTCCTATACAAGACAACACACTCTGCCAAGTGGTTTGACTTATAGAGAAGGTACTTAAGAAACATAAAGTTTAAATTAATTGCCCAAATGAGCAGAACCAGAAGATCATTATACACAGCAATAAGACTATATGATGATCAATTCTGATGGATGTAGCTCTCTTCAACAATGAGATGACTCAAACCAGTTCCAATTGTTCAGTTATGAAGAGAGCCATCTATACCCAGAGAGAGGACATTGGGAACTAAGTGTGGACCACAACAAAGCATTCTCACTCTGTTGTTGTTTACTTGCATTTTCTTTTTTTTCCCTGTTTATTTTTTTCCTTCTTGAGCTTTGAATTTTCTTGTGCATCAAGATAATTGTATAAATATGTACACATTTGATTTAACATATATTTTAAAATATTTGACATGTATTGAACTATCTGCCATCTTGGGGAGAGGGGTGAGGGAAAGGGGGATAATTTGGAACAGAAGGCTTTGCAAAGGTCAATGTTGATAAAATCCCCATGCATATGGTTTGTGAATAAAAAGTTTTAGAGACAGGGAGCCAAGATTGCAGAGTGAGCAACTCTCTTTGTCCTCCTCTGACCTTCTCTCAAGTCAACAGTAAGCCTCTGAACTGATCTTCAAGTCAACGAACCCAGAAATATTTGGACTAAGAAATTCTATTTGCTGAAGTTACCTTGGAAGAACTCCTTAAAGGTCTGTTTCAGTCGGGCAGAGGGGGTGAGCAGTAGGAGTGAGCAGTTTGTCTTGGGAGGAGCCAAGATTGCAAACTGCAGAGAGTGTTCTCTGTGAGCTCCTGAGACCTTCACTCAGACCCAGAAAAACAGAGCCTCCGAACTGGTTTTGGAGTGAAGGCGCTACCAAACACTTGGACTACAATGCACTTCTATCAACAATCTACTTTGAAAGAACTTCTGAGGTCAGTTTTAGACGGGCAGGGGACCCAGCAGCTCCCAGCGCTCAGACACCAGTGCGCAGCCGGGGTGCAAGTCCAGGGCTGGGAAGGACCAGAAGATTTTAGGCTGCCAGGAAGTCACTGGGAGACCCTTGGGCCACTTTGCTCTGCTTGTGGGCAGGTGCTTTAGCAGGTCTACCTTTGATAAAGGGTGGATTGAGAGCAGCTGAAAGTGTGGTCCTAGTGCAGATCTAGCCAGATCAGCCCCAGACCAGAAGTCAACTCGGAAAATTGCCCCAGGGAAAATTGAAATCACTGCTGCTGCTGCTGCTGCTGCTGCTGCTGTCGCTGCTGCTGCTGCTGCTGCTGCTGTTGCTTCTGCTGCTGCTGCTGCTGCTGCTGCTGCTGCTGCTGCTGCTGCTGCTGCTGCTGCTGCTGCTGCTGCTGCAGAATTCCCTGCTGGTGACTGATACCTCAGTAAACATCATGAGCAAGAAGAAGAGAGCTCTCACCATAGACAGCTTTTATGGAGAGAAACTAGAGAAGTCCCCAGATCCTGAGATTCTGAAAATAATCCCAGATAAAGCCACAAAGGTGGACTTAAGCTGTTCTCCCTTTCAGAAGGCTTACCTGGAAGATTGCATAAAAAAAATCTCAAAAGAGAGCTAGAAGAAGATTGGGGAAATAAATTGAGAGCAGTGCAAGAAGGAAATATCACCCTGCAACACAGATGTGAAAAACTGGAAAATAAGTCTATTGAATTGG
>JAJPUD010031221.1:387-12663 GCA_023553655.1 Myrmecobius fasciatus | reverse complement strand
ACGATCAATTCTGATGGACATGGCTCTCTTCAACAATGAAATGTTTCAAACCACCTCCAATTGTTCACTGAAGAAAGCCATATACACCCAGAGAGAGGGATGTGAAATGTGGACCACAACATAACATTCTCATACTCCTTGATTGATGTTTGCTTACATTGTGTTTCCTTTATCTGATATATCGTTTGTGTAGACAAGATTTTTCTTGCACAACAATGACAAGTTTGGAAATATGTATACATATATTCGATTTACCAATATTTTAACATAATTAACATGTAGTGGATATCCTGCCATCTAGGGGAGGGGTGGGGAGTTGAGGGAAAAATTTGTAATGGAATGCTATGTAAGGGTTATTGTTGAAGAATTACCCACACATATGTTATGCAAATAAAATTAAAAAAATAAAATTAAAAAAAAAGAAAAAGAGGGAAAAGGAGGTATAATGGTGCAAAAGATTATTTTTTTGCAATTGTAATTGTAATTTCCTCAATTGCTATTGCAATTGAGAGAGGAGGGAAAAGGAGGGGGATGATTATCTGAAGCCTGATTTCATCAGGTTTAGATCTAAGAGAAAATAATTTAATCATTCAATTATGTATAGAAATTAATGTAGCCCTATAAAGCAGTAGGAGGAGAAAGAGGAAAGAAAAGGCAGGGATAAAATGGAAGGGAGGGTAGAATCTCTAGGAGCAAAATAAAGAGAAGAGGGGAAAGGGTAGAAAAATTAGTGTAAAGAGTGCATTAAAAACATTACTAAAGACAGGGTAGAAACAGTAAATAAAGTTTATACAGGGGAGAATATAGGATAGAGAAATACAGAGCTGATAATCATAATTGTGAATGTGAATGGGATGAACTCCCCCATAAAATGCAAATGAATAACAAAATGGATTAAAAAATAAAATCCTGCAATATGTTGTTTACAAGAAAAATATTTGACACAGAGAGACACATACAGAGTAAAGGTAAAAAGCCAGAACAGAATTTATAATGCTTCAGATGAAGTAAAAAAAAAAAAATATGGTGGTAGTCATTCTGATCTCAGATAAAGCAAAAGTAAAAATACATTTTATCAAAAAATAAGGAGGAAACATACATCTTGATAAAGGGTACCATAGATAATGAAGTAGTAATAACTAAATGTATATCCACTAAGTGGCAGAAATGCCAAATATCTATAAAAGATTGTAAGCCAGTTAGAGGAAGAAATAGACAGTAAAATTATAATAGTGGGGGATCTCAATCTTTACCTTTCAGTATCAGAAAAATATTAACCAAAAAAAAATTAGAAAGAAATTAGGGAAGTTAATAAGATCCTAGAAAGCCTAGATATTACACATTTCTAGAGAAAATTGAATAGAGAGAGAAAGGAATAGACATTTTTCCAGCAGTACATGGCACCTACACAAAAACTGACAATGTATTAGGACATAAAATCCTCACAGTCAAATGCAGAAAGGCAGAAATAATAAATGCTTTTTTTAGACCACCATGCAATAAAAAATATATTTAATAAAAGGGCAGGGAAAGTTACATTAAAAACCAATTAGAAATTAAATAATCTAATTCTAAAAAATGAGTGCATCAATCAACAAATCACAGAAACAATTTATAATTTCATCCAACCGAATGACAATGAAACAATATACAAAAATTGATGAGATGCAGTAAGAAAAGAAAGGATATCTTTTCAAGAGGTCATGAAAAGAAAAAAACAGAAATTATCTGAAGAAAACTTAGAAAAATAGACTTTAAAAATGGAAAAACTCAAGAGAAGTATAAAAAGGAAAAAAGGAAAAAAAATAACTTTCTTTTCAAAGTAAGAAAGTTTATATCCTTGTATGGGAAGCTTATTTGTTTATCTCTTGAGATCTGTATACCTCTTACAAGTATACTTACAAGGTGGAGATATAATTTGATTTTATTTTGATGTTCTAAAAAAGAAATTAGAGGAAGAATAGTGATTCTACTGAAGAAAAGGAAAATGGAGTCAAAATGGGGTAAATTTCATTTCATGAGGAGGCAAAAAAAGACCTATTGTATTCAGGGAAATAGGGGAGGAGGATGAGCTTTGTGTGAATCTTAATTTCATCAGATTTGACTCAAAGAGAGAATATCAGACACATTTAGTTTCACAGAGAAGCATATTTCACCAAATAGGAGGGGAAGGGGGAAAGAAAAGAGGGAGGCTAATATAAGAAAGAACAGCAGTACAAGGGGAAAGGTATAAGAAAGGGGGAGAGCTGCAAAAGAGGAGGGCTGTTTGAGGGAGGGAGTAGTCCATGACAAAATACTGGGGAGGAAGGAAAGGGAAAAAGGGAAGAGAAAAATATAACTGATGGTAAACAAGATGACAGGAAATGCAGAAATAGTAGTGTTATCTGTGATTATGAATGGAATGAACTCTCCCATAAAATAGAAGCAGATAGTAACCTGGATTAAAAGTCAGAATCCTACAAATTGTTGCTTACAAGTAGCTCACTTAAAATGGAGGGATACCTTTAGAATAAAGGTAAAAGGCTGGAGCAGAATTTATTATGCTTCAGGTGAGGTAAAAAAAAAAAAGCAGGTGTAACAATCCTAATTTCAGATCAAGCAAAACAGAAATAGATCTAATTAAAAGAGAGAAGGAAGGAAACTATATCCTACTTAAAGGTAACATAGATGATGAAATAATATCAATACTAAACATATATGCACCAAATAATATAGCATCCAAATTCCTAAAGGAGAAGTTAAGAGAGCTGAAAGAAGAAACAGAAAGAAAAAAAAAAACTATACTAGTGGTGGATCTCAACCTTGCTCTCTCAGAACTACATAAATCAAACCACAAAATAAATAAGAAAGAAGTTAAGGAGCTAAATAGAATCCCAGAAAAGTTA
Source organism: Myrmecobius fasciatus (assembly GCA_023553655.1). NCBI lineage: Eukaryota > Metazoa > Chordata > Mammalia > Dasyuromorphia > Myrmecobiidae > Myrmecobius > Myrmecobius fasciatus. Next base: position 9,778 of record JAJPUD010031221.1, on the reverse strand, counting down.
GGAATGATAGACCTTTGGAGAAAATTGAATGGAGACAGAAGGAATATACATTTTTCTCAGCAGTTTATGGAACCAATACAAAAATTGATCATGTACTATGGCATAAAACCTTCAAAATGGAATGCAGAAAGGAAGAAATGATAAATGCATTTTTCTCAGACCATGATGCAATAAAAATTACATGCAATAAAAAGCCAGGGAAAAAATAGGCCAAAAATTGATTGGAAACTAAATAATCTCATCCTAAAGAATGAATGGGTGTGTGTGGGGGTGGCAGCTTATCAGTCCTGAAGTCAGGAAAACTTAAGTACAAATCTGGCCTCAGATACTTAACACTTCCTGGCATGTATTACCCTGGGCAAGTCACTTAACCTCAATTGCCTTAGGGGAAAAAAGAATGAATGGGTGAAACAGCAAATCATAGACAAAATCAATAATTTCATTCAAGAATATGACAACAATGAGACAAAATACCAAAACTTGTGGGATGCAGCCAAAGAGGTTATTAGGGGAAACTTTTTCTTTCTTTGTTTTTTTTTTTTTTTTGGTTGTTGTTGTTGTTGTTTTTTGCTGAGGCAATTGAAGTTAAGTGACTTGCCCATGATCACACAGCTAGGGAATGTTATGTGTCTGAGACCAGATTTGAACTCAGGTCCTAAATGCTCACTTGCATAAATTAGAGAAAGAGAAGATCAATGAATTGGGCTTGAAACTAAGAAAGCTAGACAAAGAGCATATCAAGCCTTCCCCAATTAAATACCAAATTAGAAATTCTGAAAATAAATGTCAAGATTAATAAAATTGAAACTAAGAAAACTATTAAATTAAAAAATAAAACTGAGTTGGTTTTGTGAAAAACCCAACAAAATAGATAAACCCTTAATTAATTTAGTTAGAAAAAGGAAAGAAAAAATCAAATTGTTAGTCTCAAAAATGAAAACAAAAGAGAACTTCCCAGTAATAAAGAGAAATTCAGAACAATAATTAGGAGTTATTTTGCCCAACTGTATATCAATAAATTCGATAATCTAAGTGAAATGGAGGAAGACCTACAAAAAATATAGATTGCCCAGATTAACAGAAGAGGAAATAAATTATTTAGATAGTCCTATTTTAGAAAAAGAAATAGAAGAAGCTATTAATCAACTCTCTAAGAAAAAAAAAAATCTCCAGAGCCAGATGTATTTACATGTGAATTCTACCAAACATTTAAAGAAAATTTATTCCAGTGATAAAACTATTTTTAAAAATAGAAAAAAGAATCCTAACAAATTCCTTTTATGACACAGTTATGATGCTGATACCTAAACCAGTTAAAGTGCTCTGAGAGAAAAGAAAAAACAAAGGAAGATTGGAAAACTATCTCACTTAAAAGAAATATACAAAGAACACTTTTTATAATTGAGAACTTAATGAGTTGTGAAGTAGGGAATACTTGTACCTCACTCTTCTTTCAACTGGTTCAAAGAAGAAACCATATAATTCTGTGGAAGTATACTTATATATAGTTAGTTACTTAGTCACATACACATAGAGTTGAGTGTAGGAAAAGAATAGCTGAAGAGAAAAAATGTTGAGAGAAAAGTTGGTGGTAGTAAGAGCGAGGATAAGTAAAAGGATGCAGTGATAAAAAGCTAAGCAGAGTTTGAGGAGATTTATTTGAAAAAGTGAAGTATACAAAGAAATGAATAGAAAGAGGTGAAATATACAGTTACCAATCAAACTGTGCTTGTGAATGGGATAGATTCAATCATAAAATAAAACTGGATACGAGAATGGATTGGAAATTAAAATCTAAAAAAATCTTTTGTTTTCCTTTTTATGATGGAAATATGTTTTATTTTATTTTTGTTTTTAATTTTTCCAGTTATACGTGTATATTCATTTTTAAAAAGCACATTTTCTTATGAATCATGCTAGGGTAGAAAAATCAGAATGAAAAGGAAAAACCAGGAGAGAAAAAAAAAAAACAGAAGAGAAAAAAGTGAACAAAGTATGTGTTAATGTACATTTAGTTTCCATAGTTCTCTTTCTGGATATAGATTGTTTTCGATCCAACGTTATTGGGATTTCCTTGGATAACTGAACTGCTGATAAGAATTTTCATAGTTTATCATTGTGATATATTCCTGTTTCTGCTTGTTTTGCTCAGCATCAGTTCATGTAAATCTTTCCATGTCTTTCTAAAATCATCTTGCTTATCTTCTTTAATATAACAATAATATTCCATTAGTTTCATATACCATAAGCTACTCAGCTTTTGCCCAGTTGATGGTCATCTAATCATTTTTCAATTATTTGCCATTGGAAAAAAACTGCTGCAAACAATTTTGTACATGTGTTTCCTTTTCCCTCCTTTATGATTTCTTTGAGATCCAAACCTAGTAGTAGCACTGCTGGATCAAAAACTATGCATAGTATGATAGCTCTTTTGGAATAGTTCCAAATTACTCTATGACATGGTTGGATCATTTCACAACTCCACTATACAATTCCATACATTCCTGTCCCAGTTTTCCCATATCTCCTCCAACATTTATTATTGTCTTTTCCTGTCATATTAGCCAATCAAAGAGATATGAGGTGGTAGCTCAGAGCTGTTTTGATTTATATTCCTCTAATCAAAAGTGGTTTAGAGCATTTTTTCATAGGACTATAAATGGCTTTAATTTCATCATCTGAAAATTGCCTGCTCATATACTCTGACCATTTATCAGTTGAAGAATAATTTATATTCTTATAAACTTGACACAATTCTTTATGTGTTTTAGAAATGAGGCCTTTATCAGAAATACTGGCTGTATTTTTTCCCCAGCTTTGTGCTTTCCTTTTAATCTTGGCTGTGTTGCTTTTATTTGTGCAAATACTTATTTTAATTTAATGTAATCTAAGTTGTCCATTTTGCATTTCATTATGGCCTTTAGTTATTCTTTCACCATAATTCCCTTTCTTCTCTAAAGATCTGTAAGATTAAATGTCTTCTTTATAAGAGCACATTTTAACCCAGAAAGCCACACACAGAGTTAAAATATAGGGCTGGAACAAAATCTATCATGTTTCAACTAAAGCAAAAATTGTGATCAGACAGAGCAGAAGAAATGACTCAGATTAATGCAACAATTAAAACTGACATTAGAGGACAATATAATGAAACATATGACAATCATTCCAGAAGTATAGTATTAGAACATAATGTGTAAAACTCAGTTTCATTTAGTCGTACTTATTAGTTATGACATTATTTTATCAGGGGATAATATAGAAAAATGACATAATGTTTTCTTTAAAGACACATTTTTAAAGAAGGCTGTTTTTACATATGAGTAGAAAATAACAGAATGTTAGCATTACCTTGAGGCATTTGTAATTTTGTCTTCCTCCCCATCGATACACTGCCATTCTATTCAGCATTTAAAAGCCATCTATTTCTCAAAGAACAATTTTTATAGGATCTCAGTGATGTTTCCTTTCTAGAAGGAAAAACACCAAAAGAAAATGTCTTAGCCCTGTCAAAAGGAGTATATGTCTAATTTATCTTTTGTTTCAGATCAAGAGGTTTTAGGCACCTTGAAGAAAATAACATTTTAAAAGAACTTGTGTGAGTAAATTACTTTTCTCAAATGTGCTATAATATTGTGAGAATGTTGTGAACTGATGAGAAAGGGCTAGAGAGAGATTTCATCTGCTTTCTATGGTAACATGTAGGTGTGACCAAACAGTTTGCCCAATTGACATCATCAACTTTTATTTCCCAAGATCAATCATACTTTACAAAGAACTTGTTCCTTTCCTCAGCAAGTCTGTCATGAAGGGGTAAAAATGGAATTGAAAACTTTGCTCATGGGGTCTCAGAAAATGAAAATGTGCTTATAGATGGCTTCTTTAAGTAGATTGTCATTTTTATAACAGTACAACTATGAGAAACTACTCAAATTATTCACAGCCAACTTACCTTCCTATGTTTTTCCTAATAGAAGGATATGAAGTCCAGCTTTCAATTCTTTTAATCTTCTCTTTGTCTTTCTTCATGGATCCCTGCTATAATTTTACAAATACTAGTCTGATTGTGTTATCAATTAATTTCCTCACAGAAATTCAAGAACTTAACTCACTTGTTCCAGAATACCTCATTCAAATATATTTTACATTAATGTTTTTGTCTTTTCTGCATTCTAGTATCACATATGAGAAATACCATACACATTAATATAACATTATGTCTTTGATCATTCACCATGTTTCTTACATGAGTAATATCTTACACAATAATCCCTCCACTTCACTCCCACTGTCTAGGAAAAAGTCAAACCAGGGTATCTGAAAACCTATTTTTTGATATCTAAAAAGTTATGTAAACTGGGACAAGTCATTTAAATTTTCTGATCCTCAGATTCTTCAAATGTAAGTTAAAAAAGGAATAATCACATTGCCTAAATAGCAATGCTATAATAAAATCCAAATAAATTATTGATATTGGAAAAATTATACCTATAAAGTGTTTTTCAAGTGTATCTTCCCAACCGGCTTGCAGTTGCTTAAACACTAGTACTATTCTCATCAGTGGCTAGCAAAGTTGGTGTGAACATTTGATTGATCAATTGTTCTGACAAAGTCTATGATCTGCTGGTCTCTCCTCTGTTATTAATAGAATTTTTTAACTGGAAGTTTTTGCATCTAATACAAGCAGTAGAAGGGGAATACAAAAAGAGAAAAGCTTACCTCTTTGAAGATACAACTAAAAGCTGAAGAATACAAATTATAGAAATGCTACAAGGTCTCTAAACTTCTGAAGAGGTATTAACTATCTCAGAAATGAGGCCATAGCAAACATAAAGGTAGTGCAAAAGTAGATACCCTGTATGGTATGGTCAGTAATCTCTAAATGTTAAGCTTATGACAAAACCTCAGTTATCTCATCAGAATCAAAACTTTAGTTATGAGTCTCTTTAGAGGCACAGAAATATTGAAAGCAAGCTGAGGGAAGAATATCTTAGGGATAACTTTGGAGACAACACTGAAATTTAATAAAAGAAAACCTTTAATTAAGCTTCCTCCAAAACTGCAAAAAGACATTTGAGTTATGAATTATTGTTTGCCTCCTTGATTACTTGGATTTCCTCATTGATTCCCACAGCATGATTTATAAGATAAACAGCCCTGGCACTGAGTCACACAATAAATCACAGTGAAATGAGGCAAAAGGGAAGTTAATCTAACATTAAATTATTGGAAATGTTTCTCATTTCATGAAAAGAGGTTGAAGAATTCTGACACATATTACACATCAATTCATTCATCTTGTGTCTTTACGGGAGGTTCCACATAATTAAATCCCAGTTTTGATGGAACTAGTACCATGTTGTTGAATACTGCTTTCATGAAGCTCTGATTTTGTTAAAACTCTAAGGAATAGGACTGAATCCCTCATGCTAAAATCATCGTGTAAGTATTTGAATTCTAGGGAAAGCTGAAGAAAAGGGAGCTCGGGCTGTCGCCAAGTCTACATAATCTTTCACTTGTTCCCAGTATGGCAAAAAAAAAAAAAAATAGAAATCAGACTTTGTGTGTTGAAAAAAGGTGAAATTGGTATTGCTCTATCCACATGGTAGGTATATCAAGCAATTAAAATGAACTGGCACCAAGTGGAGTACTTTCTGACAGGAAGGAATAAAGTGATGTTTTTGTAGTGTCCTGGTCAGGAAGGAAGCAAAATGTGAACTATTTTTCCTCAGTATTTGTTGGTTTGGGCAGTATATTTAAAGTTGAAACTATCCATGTATATGAGGGAGGAAATAGATTTTGTGTTTGTTTTGTTTTTCTTTTGTTTTTTAATATATATGAATTTTCTTTTTTAATTAAAGTTTTTTTATTTTCAAAACATATGCATTGATAATTTTTCAACATTAACCCTTGCAAAACCTTGTGTGCCAAATTTTTCCCTCCCTTTCCCCCAATCCCTCTCCTAAACAGCAAGTAATCCAATATAAGCTAAACATGTGCAATTCTTCTATACATATTTCCAGAAATATCATGTTACACAAGAAAATGAGATCAAAAAAGAAAGAAATGAGAAAGAAACTAAAATGTAAGTAAACAACAACAAAAAAAGGGAAATATTATCTTGTGAAACATAAATAATTCCACATAAATCATCAACATTTTAATATATTACCAACAAGGTACAACAGTAAGAGATAGAAAGAGAAATTCCATTTAAAATAATTGTTGATAATATAAATTATTTGTGAGTCTACCTGGAAAGGCAAAATCATGAACTATATTAACACAACTGCAAAACAGTTATCATACAATTAAAGTCAGATATAAACAATTGAAAAAATGTCAAGTGGTCATGGGTAGGCTGAACTAATTTAATAAAAATGACAATACTACCTAAATTAATCTACTTATTCAGTGCCATATCAATCAAAGTCCCAAGGAATTACTTTACAATGGTAGAAAAAAATAATAACAAAGTTCATCTTTACAAAAGTCAAGAATTTCAAGGGAATTAATGAAAAAAAGCAAATGAAAGTGGCCTAGCTGTACCAGACCTAAAACTATATTACAAAACAGTGGTCATGAAAACCATTTTCTGCTTCCTAAGAAATAGTTGGCCACTAGTGTAGGTTAAGTTCAATGGACAAAATAGTCAATGACTATAGTAATCTAATGTTTGACAAACCCAAAGACCCCAGCTTTGGGGACTAAAACCTTAAATTTCAATATACTGAATAAGTAAATTAGTTTGGGTAATATTGTCATTTTTATTATATTCGTTCGGCCTACCCATGAGCATTTTAAGTTTTTCCAATTGACTAGGTCTGATTTTATTTGTGTGCAAAGTGTTTTATATTTTAGTTCATATAGTTCCTGACTATCTCTTGGCATATAAATTCCCAAATATTTTATGCTATCAACAGTTATTTCGAATGGAATTTCTTTTTCTATCTCTTGCTGCTGAACTTTATTGGTAATATATAAAAATGCTGATGATTTATGTGGATTTATTTTGTATCCTGCAACTTTGCTAAAGGTGTGAATTGTTTCTAGTAGTTTTTAGTTGACTCTTTAGGTTTCTCTACATATATCATCATGTCATCAGCAAAGAGTGATAATTTGGTTTCCTCAATACCTATTCTAATTCCTTTAATCTCTTTTTCTTCTCTTACTGCCAAAGCTAACATTTCTAAGAAATTATTAAATAATAATGGTGACAGTGGGCAGCCGTGTTTCACTCCTGATCTTATTGGGAATGGTTCTAGTTTGACTCCATTACATAGGATGTTTGCTGATGGTTTTAATTAGATGCTACTAATCATTTAAGGAAAAGCCCATTTATTCCTATACTCTCTAGTGTTTTTAATAGGAAAGGGTGTTGGATTTTATCAAATGCTTTTTCTGCATCTATTGAGATAATCATATGGCTTTTGTTAATTTGGTTATTAATATAATTGATTATGCTACTAGTTTTCCAAATACTGAAACAGCCCTGCATTCCTGGTATAAATCCTACTTGGTCATGGTGTATGATCCTGGGGGTAACTTTCTATAATTTCATTGCTAAAATCTTATTTAAAATTTTTGCATCAATATTTGTGAGGGAAATGGGTCTATAGTTTTCTTTCTCAGTTTTCTCCCTACCTGGTTTAGCTATCAGCACCACATTTGTGTCATAGAAGGAATTTTGTAGTACACCTTCTTTCCCTATTTTTTCAAATAGTTTATATAATATTGGGATTAATTGTTCTTTGAATGTTTGGTAGGATTCACATGTAAATCCCTCTGGCCCTGGAGATTTTTTCTTAGGGAGTTGATTAATAGCTTGGTCTATTTCTTTTTTTCTAAAAAGGAACTATTTAAATAATTTATTTCCTTTTCTGTTAACCTAGGCAATCTATATTTTTGTAGATATTCCTCCATTTCATTTACATTATCAAATTTATTGGCATAAAGTTGGGCAAAGAAACTCCTAATTATTACTCTAATTTCCTCTTCATTGGAGGAAAGTTCTCCCTTATCATTTTTGAGACTAATAATTTGATTTTCCTCTTTTCTTTTTCTAATCAAATTAACTAAAGGCTTATCTATTTTGTTGGTTTTTTCATAAAACCAACTCTTACTTTTATTTATTAATTCAATAGTTTTCTTATTTTCAATTTTATTGATCTCCCCTTTAATTTTCAGAATTTCCAATTTGGTATTTAATTGAGGGTTTTTAATTTGGTCTTTTTCTAGCTTTTTTAATTGTAAGCCCAGTTCATTGATTTTCTCTTTCTCTGTTTTATGCAAGTAAGCACCTAGAAATATAAAATTACCCCTTATAACCACTTTGGCCATGTCCCACAAATTTTGGTATGTTGTCTCTTTATTGCCATTTTGGTGGATGAAATTATCGATTGTGTCTATAATTTGCTCTTTCAACCATTCATTCTTCAGAATTAGATTATTTAATTTCCAATTAATTTTTGGTCTATTTTCTCCTGGCCTTATATCACATGTGAGTTTTATTGCATCATGATCTGAAATGGATGAATTTATTATTTCTGCTTTTCTGCATTGGATTTTGAGGGTTTTATGCCCTAACACATGATTAATTTTCATATAAATTCCATGAAGCCCTGAGAAAAAAGTATACTCTCTTCAATCACCATTCAATTTCCTTCAGAGATCTATCATAACTAACTTTTCTAGCCTTTTGTTTACCTCCTTAACTTCTTTCTTATTTATTTTGTGGTTTGATTTATCAAATTTTGAGAGAGCAAGGTTGAGATCCCCCACTAGTATAGTTTTACTATCTATTTCTCCTTGCATCTCTGTTAGTTACTCCTCTAGGAATTTGGATGCTATACCACTTGGTGCATATATTTTTAGTATTGATACCACTTCATTGTCTATGGAACCCTTTAGCAAAATATAGTTTCCTTCCTTATCTCTTTTTATTAGATCTATTTTTGTTTTTACTTGACCTGAGATAAGGATTGATACCCCTGCCTTTCTTTGTTCACCTGAAACATAGAAGATTCTGCTCCAGCCCTTTACCTTCACTCTGTATGTATTTCTATGTTTTAGATGTGTTTCTTGTAAACAACATATTGTAGGATTCTGGCTTTAAATCCAGTCTGCTACCAGCTTCCGTTTTATGGGAGAGTTCAACCCATTCACATTCACAGTTAAAATAACTATATCTGTATTTCCTGCCATCTTATTTACCAAGAGTTATGACTTTCTCTTCCCTTTACCCTCTCTCCCTTCCCCCCTCCTCAGTACTTTAGTTTTGATGACCACTTCCTCCAACAGTCCTGCCCGCTTTAGAACCCCTCCCTATCCTTTACAACTTTCCCCTAATCCTTCTATTAGTCTGTCCCTTTCCTTTGCTCATTTCCCTCCC